>JAGDYQ010000173.1:0-15773 GCA_021962125.1 Bulinus truncatus | reverse complement strand
CTGTCAGGCCAGTCAAAATAAAAGACATTTTGAGATTGTCTGACTTTGGAAGGTTTAGAGGGGGCCCAATCTGTTAATGAACAGAAAGAGCCCGAGATTTGCGCAGATACATTTTTCGACCAGAACTCTCCCATCCCAAATATAAATTCGATTAGGGCCCCTGAATATGTATTAAAGGCCCTGCACCCGAATATTTAATTACTGCTAGCCCCCAAAAGTTTCCCTTGACAGTCTGTAGGACTGGGCTGAGCAGTAAGTTATCGTAAAATTCTATATACGCCTTCCCTTTCCCGGACAATGGGATTCTTGTATCTTTGGTACTAATGTTGAACAGATATGGTGTTGTACAGTTTTTTTGTTGGAAAGGATTGATATTGGACAGTAATTATGTTGGACATTACTGATATTGGACAATACTAATGTAGGACAGTACCGATGTTGGACAGTACTGAAATTTGACAGTACTGATGTTTTACAGTACTGATGTTGGACAGTACTTATGTAGGACAGTATTGATGATGAGCAGTACTGATGTTGGAGGGTACTGATGTTGGACAGTACTGATGTTAAGGACTAGCCACGACATCTTGATGAGACACCCAACAATCAGTACGTAGTATATTTACCTGAGCTGACCCTGTATAGAGATACTAAATGAGTGGATGTTTTCATTATTTTATTACAAAAACTTTTTGGATATGTAATACAAAGAACTTATTAGTGGCTATATTATTATTTATTTAATTTTGATCTATTTATCTATGCTTTCGAAATATTACACAAAAATATCCTATTATACATTCGATGTGTATCAATCCAACACACATAAAAATAGAATAATACACAAAAATATCCTATTATACATTCGATCTGTATCAATCCGACACACATAAAAATAGAATAATACACAAAAATATCCTATTAAACATTCGATGTGTATCAATCCAACACACATAAAAATAGAATAATACACAAAAATATCTTATTATACATTCGATGTGTATCAATCCGACACACATAAAAATAGAATAATACACAAAAATATCCTATTATACATTCGATGTGTACCAATCCAACACACATAAAAATAGAATAATACACAAAAATATCTTATTATACATTCGATGTGTATCAATCCGACACACATAAAAATAGAATAATACACAAAAATATCCTATTATACATTCGATGTGTATCAATCCGACACGCATAAAAATAATCATTTAGTTTGCTTTTGTTTCGTATTATTTTGTAGAAATAATTGTGACAGACAATCTTGTATACATTGGACAAGTAGTATTAATGGCACAGAAGTGATAACAAAGCTGTAACTTGTGCTGAAGTAATAAATCTTGGCTTTAAACAACCGAGTAATCTATCCAATGGGATTAACCCGTCCTCAAATATGTTTAAACGTTAATCCCTTCACAGCTAGTTAATCTTAAAAAAAAAACTGGAATAAAAACGAACAGGTTTTTGATACCTTCCGTCAACTAGATTAATGCTTGCTAATTAGTGGCATGCAGGCTTATTGCTCGACGCTTTGGAATCTTTGAAGTTTTGTTACTATTACCAGAGGTTCGATTAATAAAATAAAATAATTATAGTAAGCCATAGCATTACATTAACAAACTCGCAGCTTTAGACAGCCTGTGATGCGGCTAATCAATACTAAGAGTAGGGGATTATCACCCTAGGTTTTTTTTACGCACCACAAACTCAGTTTTTTTTTTTAATTACACATCACACCGAATTCCCCGTCGTGGGCCCACACATAACGAAGTGCGTGACCTAACGCCATAATGCTATAAAAATACACCCCTGCTGCCTATTAACCGTTTCAGAAAAAAAGAAATCTAATGCGCCTGGCGAACACAGAATGGTATGAATAGCGCCATCTTGTCAGTCAAACTTCAACCCCGTCAAAAAAATGTTTAACTCACGTTTCTAGCACAAAGTTTTTAATAAACAATGTTTAAGTTAAAGCTTTTAATCTTTACCACAACTTTAGTGTTATCCATTTGGCTGAATTCAATGCTGATGGCGGTATTGTAAGGTAGAAACCCCTTATGATGGTTACAAATTCCTATGTATGAATGAAAACTCGATTTTTTAAAAAAAAGATGCTATTTCGTTTATAATGGAGGAAAATAGAACTTTATGTTATGATGGTGTTCTTTATTTTGTTTTTGATTTTGCTCAACAAGTCATTCTTAGCTGATGGTACCCATTGACAACCGTCATACCCTAATACGGTACTGATCAATGGTCAATTGATGCAGCCCCGTAGCGTGAAAATTCTACAGCAGGGGCCAGGCATTCTACAGCAGGGGCCAGGCAATAGCAGGGGGCCAGGTAATAAATTATACTAAGTAGAGTAAACAAGCAGAGGGGGGGGGCAGACAAAACGCAGGGGGGAACCCGCCCCCACCCTGGCCCCCCGCACGCTACGGGCCTGAATTAATGTCTCGTATGTTCGCATTCTGATAACCAAGAACAGACAGTAATTGGTTTACACATCTCCGCGGTTCTTTAAATCTTCTACATCAAGACATGCCAACTAAAACCGAGGTGGCATTTATGTCACCCGAGACGAAAATAAGCGACAATATATCTGTCATATCACTGTGTACATTAAATGACATGATCTATGACATTTGCCGTGCCCCACCCTCAAGCACCGTACGCTAAATATTGTTTATCTAACGTCATCTTCAGTTCGCACGTTACGGTCTCAAGACTACTTTTATTTTAGTCCTTTTGACGGGTCTAAGATATACAGTCTGTGTGCGTGTGTGTATGGGAGGGGGGGTTGACAAGGAGGAAAGGTGGGGGGGGGGCATTCAAAACACGTTATTAACACGCTTCTTGCTACTGATCTGTCTGATGAACATTTTATCTAGTGGGTTTACGGTAGACAACAGTCTCAGCGTGACAACCGACTGGTTCATGATCTCTTTTCTTTTTGGAACCTTGTCATTCGTGACCCGTAGCTTCATCTTTTTATGTGTGATCCACTTTGAAACTTTAACTCAAACAGATTTCAACCTTGTCTATTTTTTTTTTCAAATTCTGCCTAGCTTGAGAAAATCTCTGAATATCTTGAGATAATCTCTGAATATCTTGAAATAATCTCTGAATATCTTGAGATAATCTCTGAATATCTTGAGATAATCTCTGAATATCTTGAGATGTCTGAATATCTTGAGATAATCTCTGAATATCTTGAGATAATCTCTGAATATCTGGTAAAGAATAAAAAAATGAAACAAAGGAATTTATTTTTTGGAAATTTGATTACACTGTATTCATATAACGACTGGCGAGATTTATGTGTATTAATCTTATTCAACTTCACATTAAAAGCCTTTAAATACAGTTATAGTTCGATTTATTTCAATTCTTTTTTATTTCCATAGCCCTTGTAGTAAATATATCACAATATTTATAGTCAATAGAAATTCATCCATTAAGGTAGATGGATGAAAAATGTATGTTTGTTTGTTTTTATATTTTACTGTCACACTTTTCAGATTTTTAATGATGGCCTAATAACGTTGGGCTGTGACTGCGATGAAATGAATGCTCACACTTTCGATGAAAGTGTAGTTGAGGTTCCCCTGATAGCGCCTTGGCTAGCTAGAATAAACGCCAAAATACCCAACAGCCAAGTGACATACAGGTATGACTTCAAACACTGTATCTTTATTAGTTGCAAAAAGACAAAATAAGATGAAAATAATAAACTCGTATAAATATCATCATCTTTTTTTTTTTGGTGTTTTTTTTTCAACTTTTAAAAAAGTCAACTTGGCAGTTTCTTAATGATGATAATAGAAAAATGTTGTGTCATTCTTTTATTTCTCTCTCTCTCTCTCTCTCTCTCTCTCTTTCTCTCTCTCACTCTCTCTATCTCTCTCTCTCTATCTCTCTCTCTCTTTCTATTAAGACATACATTTAAATTAATTTTATCATAAATAATCGAAAAAGCACAATAGGAGTCAGGGAAACGTAAATTTAAATATTATTGTTTATGTATTTATCTCAATGTATGGTTTTTAAATGGTGAAAAAAAGGGAATATAATTTTTGTCATTGAAATTACATTACTCCCGTTTATATAGATTTTTTTAAATGCATTTTTCTGAGAAAAGTTTAAAACATTCGGAATTATCTTTTTGAAAAATTGTAATATGTATATCAATAACAGTTAGTATATATCTGTTGAAATACATTCGGAATTATCTTTTTGAAACATGGTAATATGTATATCAATAACAGTTAGTATATATCTGTTGAAATACATTCGGAATTATCTTTTTGAAAAATTGTAATATTATATCAATAACAGTTAGTATATATCTGTTGAAATACATTCGGAATTATCTTTTTGAAACATGGTAATATGTATATCAATAACAGTTAGTATATATCTGTTGAAATACATTCGGATTAGGTGTACTTGTAGTTGCTGTCAATATATTTTGAATGAGTCGATGGGTGACACTGTCATAGCAGCTTTATAAATCCATATAGGTGCATACTTCATTTTCCAACCTCAGCTTTCATTTGCATATTGGCCACTGCTGACTATTAGATGGTTGGAAACAATGGCCACTGCTGACGTCAACATCTTCAATACATGAAGAAATAAAGACGAGAATGCTAAATGACTGGAGAAGAAATTTAATGTAATTTAAATTCTCTATTTTTGAAATACACTTTAGATTGACAGCAGAGGAAACAATATTGAGAAATTTGTCGGATTTCGCCCGGAACTATGAAGACTTTGCCCAAGACTTCATGCCGCAGTACGCAATGATTGTAACCTGGGAGAACGTAGGAACAGATTTCTATGATCCTGAAACTTTTGATAAGGTAATCAACATTTCTATATTCTAGTTAGCTTTGTAAAAACGACGTAAAACAATAAAATATCAATGCTGACTCTTTGGAATCATTTCACAACCGGAGTGTAATCTATTTTAATATCGGCATTTATAAAAATAAATTATAGAAGAAAATGTACGAACTAAAACTTAACAGATGTACATGTTTTGATGTATATGTATGTGTACTTTCATTATTATTTTTTATGAACTAATTTTTCTTGAAATGTAAAGCTTATACAGTTTGATAATAATTAAAGGCAATCAATGTTTGCTTGTTTCTGTAACATTATTTCAATTGATAATGTACTACACGACACCCCTGAGTAATATTACTGTGAAAAAAAAACCAGTTTTCTCTGTAGATGGCACTATAACCTTTTTATTTTCTTACCGATTCCGCTTAAGGGAACTAAAAATGTTGAATATCCCATTTTTTTTTACCACACTTAGGAGTTAAAGAATTAATACACTTCGGTTTGAATGGTTCTTTACATTTAGGTTTGAATGTTGCAATACATATTGGTTTGAATGGTCCTGTACATAAATAGGTATGTTTCTATATTTCACTAGACTAGCAATGGATTTACAAGAATTCTTTATGGAAACGGACAAAAATGTAAACAAGCAATTAAGCCTGTTCCATTATGGACACAGGACGTGTTAGCGCATTTTCGTATTATGTATCAGTACGTATGCTTTCTTTCAGTAAATATTTGTAAATTTTGGAAATGTTTACAAATTCAATTGTGTAATGCATATATCTGAAAAAAATTATTAAAAAGACGTTTCTTTATAATTGAAAACAAAATTATTTTCTCTTAAATCTAACTACAAGTGGTTTGTGGTCACTGAAATAGGACTTATAATTGAAACATTCTAAATTGTAGTCATTTAATCGTCCGAAAACTCCGTCAATTGTTGTTTGATAAATTGTTGTTGCCAATCTTGGTGAAAGTAGTTCAATGTTGAAGTTTGTTTCGAAGAAGTTTTCAATTTCTGCCCCGGGCTCTTTGAAATCTTGATTGAAGTCCCCACAAATGATGACGTTTGGCAATCGAGACCAGTCACGTGACCTATATGTGACTGAAATAGGACTCATAATTGAAACATTCTAAATTGTAGTCATTTAATCGTCCGAAAACTCCGTCAATTGTTGTTTTATATAAAGTACGGGAAGTAAGTCATGTTGAATAACTGTTACAAAAATAATGATTACGCCCCTTTGATTAGCTTTTATTATTTATATTTAAAATATAAGCAAAACGGTACTTTTGATGTACACTTGGCAGGCCAAGACCTACACAATGATATATACATCATGGGTCTAGGACTTATGGTTGCTGAGATATAGGGCGGTCCATTATTAATATAGCTTATATAGTAAAAAACGGTACTTTATAAGGCCCCTTTTACGGCCATGAGAGGTCAGATCGCGAAACGGAAAAAAGTCATTTCTTGGCAGGCCAAGACCTACAAAATGATATATACATCATGGGTCTAGGACTTATGGTTGTTGAGATCTAGGGTGATGACGGACAGACAGACAGACAGACGGACAGACAGACAGACAAAACGGGGACAAAATTGTGTGTGTGTATGTGTGTGTGAGTGTGTGTGTGGGTGTGTGTGTATGAGTGTGTGCAGGCTTGCGGGGCCGGAGCCGTGGAGCCGTGGAGCCGCACTTTTTGCTGGAACCGGAGCCGAAAAAATCTGGCGGCTCCACGGCTCCCAAATGTTTTTTTTAAAGCAGAATTTTTTTTTTAGCTTTACATTTCCAAATTTGTTTGATTGTTTGCTTCCTACAATTTGAAATGTTGTCATGTTTTACGAACGCCACAACAGTAACAGCATTTAAATGATAGCGTGGACGCACATCACCACAAGAAATCTTGAATGGGGAATCGTTTTGTGATCGTTTTAAAACTTGTTTACCCTCCGAAATTTTTTAATGGCATTTTGTAATATATAAAGTTAAAACAGTTTTATTTCATAGAATAATTGTATCAATCATTTAAAAATAAATTTTTACTACGAAGACAAATAGAACGCGTCATTTTGTATATTATTTGACCACGAATTCGTAATAGACTAAAAACAAAATGGTCGCTTTCTGTATTTAACAATTTTATTATCAACAGAATAACTGAAAAAGAGTAGATAAATTTATAAGGCTGTGGGTCCGAATAACAATCAGACTTTATTGGGAAAATCGGAGTTTATTGGTTCCCGGGTCCGAATAGTCACTTCGAATTTATAAATAATAAATATAAATACTGAAGTCATTAAAATTTTTAAATAATGTATCATTTTACTATTTGCTAATTTGATCATTGAAATAACTTTTTATTACTTATGAAAATGGCGACTAGTGAAACCTCGGTCGAAAATAATGCTATGATTCTGGATGCACTGAAATGGTTTGTTTTTAGTAAAACCGACAATGCGTATATTTTTCAAGTTCCTGGCTATGGGGGTGAACGCGGCAAAATTTGTATAACTTTTTATCAGCGGCATGTTTGCGTGGCGCAAAAATACAAAAATTTTTGTCTCGTGTGATACTATCTTAATAGGGAGCCGGAGCCGAGCCGGAGCCGTCAAATTTGTGGGAGCCGGAGCCGGAAAAAAATGGTGGCTCCGCAAGCCTGACTGTGTGCTTGAGTGTGTGTGTGTATTTGTGTGTGTGGGTCTGAGTGTGTGTGTGAGTGTGTGAGTGCGAGTGTGTGTGTGAGTGTGTGTGAGTGTGTGTGTGAGTGTGTGTGTGTGTGAGTGTGTGTGTGAGAGTGTGTTTGTGAGTGTGTGTGGATGTGTATCTAAGTGTGTGTGTGAATATACATTTAATACATGAATGTCAATACTTGTTTTATAATGGAAGTACTGCCATTATAAATGTCCATACATTTAATTATCTTACATGCAGGTAAATACCTTTCAACTGATAATTGCCACAGACGGCAGCCAGAGTATTGTTCTATTTGATTACATTGACATACAATGGATCTTTTATGATGATGCCGGTTTTTACATTTTGTATGATATTCAATCTTTCGTTGACATTAAAACCCAGGTGTGTATTGCATATAGTGAAATTTTTAATATTCTTTTAACAATACTCCATATAGATATAACGAAAACACAATGTCGTAATTATTCTAAGGGGGATTCTCGGCATATTTAAACCGAGACATTGTCTTACTGTAAATTAGTTTTCATTCATTTAAAATTATACGAAAGCACTGCCTAAATTTTCAAAGGGACAATCAACATAGTCATATAAGATCATTGTACATGTTGAAAGCTCAGAATGACTAAATCCTGTTTATACATTTTCTGTTGCACTGAATTTCCGGCGCGTGTATACACAAATTTGCTGCCGAATTGTTGTTGATGTATCATGGGCTAGCATCAATCATAATTTCACACAAACGTGAATAACTTTGATGCATGTAGATGGTATTATTATCACTACGAAAAGATCATCTTTGTGTTTCTTTCATAATCTTTTCATTTTTATTTCAAAGTCTCTGTAAAATAAGTCGCTGATACAAAATGTTTTCAGATAAAATTCTGACTTGAAACATCTCTCAATTATGTGTAGCCTCTTTCTGATAAAGTTGTTGTGTACTTAGGTGGCGATCGGGTTTGAGACCTACCCTGGTTAGTGCAGATTGCTAAATCAAGCCTCAGAGACTTCAGCTACCTATCTGTATCCACCGTGGTGCTTCCCTGGCCTTACAGCTTCTTGATGCCATCTCCGCATCTATCTTACAGTACACTCTATATATGTTAAATATATAAGCAGAAGTGTTTACATAGCAAACAGGCAGACGTCTAAAATTTTCTACCTACTTATAGACACGGATATACTGATCTAGACGTTATAAGTTTATAGAACTGTTTAGAATATATTCTACTGTCATCTTGCGAGATGATATTATTGTGAATTAAAATTTAAGATTTCAAAATATCGATGTCTTGGTCAGGCTTGCGGAGCCGGAAAAAATTTGGCGGCTCCGCAAACGTGGTCTTGGTACCAAATGAAAAGTTTCTGAGTTAAAATTCATTTCTATATTTCTTTTCATATATAAATACCGTATTTCTCCATATATAAGCCACCCTTTTTTTTCAAAAATTTTCAAGCCCAAAAAGTAGTGATGATGAGTGTATGAGTAATTATTACGAATCTTGAATTTTGTTTCTTTGTAAATTTTCTTTCTTTATAACTTGTTTGTCTAATAAAATATTTTTTTCAAAACTTGACAGTCCAAAAATTGGGGAGGGGGGGGGGCTTATACAAAGGGGGAAATACGGTAATTAGAAGATAACATTATTTAAACAATGACAGAACAGAAATAAAAATGTTTTACAAGTCATCACTGCAAAAGACAAATAGACAAAAGGAGATAAAAAATATTTTAGTCTTTATTACAAGGCTATTTGACTACTTTGACTTTATTAAAATGTAGAAATTTTTATTATTCTGAATGCAATAAAAGTTGTCAGATTAGAAATGGTTTAATCTAATTTTTTTTTAATTCATTAAATTAATATCTACAACAATTACTCTATTCAATGTTTCAGATCATATTTTACAACGGTGACACAACGAACTTCTACAGTCTGCCTATTTCAAAATCTCCACGCCTGTTCGATATTATTTCTGATTCAAATGTCAATCATCCTGGTCTTTATGCGTTCAGGTCTGGATTCTATCTTAAATGTTGTCATTTAAATTTATGTTGAGCCTATATTATATTCCCAGCGGTGATACCTGCCAATACAAACTTAACACGTTCCTAGAATTCGCACAGAGCGCCACAAAGCCAGATAAGGCCCTGTAATATTTAGATTGTCCATGATTTAATACCAGTAGAATATGTTATCGAAATATTTTGAATTATTCAACAGAGTTGATGTGACGCCGATGAACTTGACCCGGCTGGCTCCAGCATCAGCGGCCATTGCAATGACGACATCTTTCTACGAGTACAGTAGCAGTGATGGGGTGGACATAGCAGGACCTTTTTCAACTTTAGCTGACATGGCATCTGACACCTTCCCACATACATATGTTACAGCTGTCGCTTTAATATCGAGCGAAATACTTGCTTCATCAACAACCGATGATATTACAATAAAAACAGACATAGAGACTACGTCAACAATAGATACAGAAATGACGATTACATCAGGTATAGCTACAGAAATAAGGTCTAGCTCAGGTTTAGCTACAGAAATAAATACTACTTCAAGTTTAGCTACAGAAATAAATACTACTTCAAGTTTAGCTACAGAAATAAATACTACTTCAAGTTTGGCTACAGAAATAAATACTAGTTCAAGTTTAGCTACAGAAATAAATACTAGTTTAAGTTTAGCCACAGAAATAATCAGTACATCTACAATAGCTACAGAAATAATCAGTACATCTACAATAGCTACAGAAATAATCAGTACATCTACAATAGCTACAGAAATAAGGATCACACCAACAATAACTACAGATATATGGGCTACATCAGAAATACCTATTGAAACTAAAGTGACAACAGAAAATCTGGCAACTTTGACCCTTTCAGGAAGTAGCATTACAGCGCTGTTAAATCCTGTAAGTAATTTAATATTACTTAACATGACTTTAGAGCCAACTTATTCATCAGCTAGTGAAAATAATACTTCTACTCTACATCAAACAGCTGACAGTACAAACAGCTTTAACAGTGTTATGACAAGTAAATTATCATCTTTCTTTCTTAGTAGCTCCAGTGTATATCAATATGTACCCACTATAAACACCTTTAGCTCTCTAGCATCAAGCCTGCTATATACTTCAAGTTTAGATGCAATCTATTCATCATCCAGCATATTGAGTAGTTTTAGTTTATATCAGATATTATTAAATACAAACAGCTTTAGCTCTGCTTTAACAAGCTACTCTTCAACTAGCGTGCTTAAATACTTAGATCAAACTCAGCCCGTCTTAAGTTCTGTCATATTAAGATATTCATCCTCTAGCGTATTGAGTAGCCATAGTTTAGATCAGAATGTTCTAAACACAAACAGCTTTAGCTCTGCTGCAGCAAGCTATGCATCATCTAGGGAACTGGTCATATCTAGTTCAGATCAAACAGCTGGCTGCTGCACTCATAGCTTAGGCCCTAGACCAACAAGCTCTGCGACACCGACAGCAGACTTTGTATTTCCTGTAGTTGTCCAATCATCTGCATCAGAAACTATAACTGGCAATGCTGCGCAGCAATTCTCTCAGCCACACGCTTCAGCCACACAGTTTTCAGCAACATTAACCTACAGTACAACAGTAAGTGACTTGATCCCACATCGTTCAGGACTAAACCTTAGCTGACGATGATTAGTAATGAATTGTTTATGGTTTTCTGATTAATCACAACCTTAATACTTGTTGATCCAATCGTATGATGCCAGGATCCTACTACGGTGACCTGTGCGATTGGATGTTCCATGACACAGTCCACTTCAGTTGGTGACGTAGTACAGACAGCTGGTCAAGCCATACGTAAGTGGAACTGCAATTGTTGCCATTTGTTCATTCAGTATTGACCTTCGTACAGGCTAATAAGAATGTCTAATTATAGAACATGACCATGACTTAAGACAGTGGTCGGCAAACTTATCAGTCAAAGAGCCAAATATAAACATTACAACAATTTAAAAAAAAAAAATTGGGAGCCAAATCTGCTTGTTTAGTAAACTTTTTATTACACTAAATAAGTTGTATACTAAATAAAACTAAAGGCCAGAGCCGCACTTAAGGAGCCAAAAAGAGCCACATGCGGCTCCGGAGCAGCACTTTGCCGACCACTGACTTAAGACAATGTATCTGTTACTTGACATAGCAGTGAGTAGCGATGACCCTTGGAGGTGGCAACTATGGTTAGAAGGGCCACGTAATAGATTTTTTTTATCTATAACGTCAACTCATTATATAATTACACCATCCCTGCTCTACCAGCAATCTCTGCATTTAGGGTGTTGAGAAACCAGGTGGTAGCTTGTTTTAATATGTTATATGTGTGTCTGTCTTGGTGATGCAAGCTTCGGTTTTAATTGTAACTTTACAAAGCCTTCGTTATTTAGTTTTCATATTAGCTGATTTTTATTTACATGTATTTATTTCTAGTGCGAGTATAATGTCATTATTACCAAGATGACTGTTTTTACTCATGTTAATATAACATGTCTGTTTGTCTAATGTTTTAGCAAACCTTTGTTGTCCATTATATTTGTCCATTATATTTTTCCATTATGTTTTTTTTACACAATGTAGTTGGTTTTTAGATATATTAGTTTTAGAAAGCTATTTAAACTAAAAAAAAAAAATCAACGATAGAAAATACCCATACATCAATGACTGATTTAAAAAAAAAAAAGGAAGTGATGTTCTTCAAAACAGACTGATTCAACATGCAACACTGTATCTAGTCTAAATATACGTAACCAATTGCCGATTAATTAACATTGTAATATCACTAATACAATGATCAAGCTTTTAGACACTAAAAAAACGTAACAAATTATTAAGATAGCTGTGGATTTCTCTTACGTTGACCTGTCCTCCCAGTTTGCCTAAGACACGTACTGGATTAGAACATTTGTCCCGGAAATGTTCCAGAAAAGTTAGGAAATCTCGTGCCCTTTCTCTTTTTTTATGACAAAACATTTTCCTACTTTCGTTTTGTTTCCAAGTCACAATGACGTCAGGCCGCTAATCTTTCATATGTTCTATTCTTTTCGTTAGAAGAGTTTTATTAAAAATTAAAACTTATACTTTTACGAAAAGCGGAACAAGCACACTTTTTTTAAAAGGCGTAACGAAAGTTAGGTTATTTTTTAAAGAAATTTTAAAAACTAGTTAACAGTCTTTTTTTTTTGTTTGACTTGAAGTTTTCAATTTTTATGTTACGATGTTTATGAGCATTGATAATTCAATAAGTTCTATTTCAGACTCTAAAATGGTTAGTACATTACTCACAAAATAACATGTTCTCTAACCCACGCCCACACACTACAGTGTATTATAATGTAAACTAATGAAACCATTCTCTTCATAGGCTGACTAGGGAAATAATGGTCACCGTATTATCAAAATGAATTAACAACTATTTATAACTTGTATATCATATTTATCACTGAAAACATAATCTTAATTGTAAACGCTTTTTGAAATATAATTTTTAATCTAATGCTATTAGAATCATGGCACACCATTTACATTTCACTAATGTGCTCAAGTAGGCTTAATCAGTAGTGGTTTTATTTTTTTATATTACCTATTTTTACAAGGATAAGAGTTACACAGTATCGCGGTTTGTTTCGGTTAAACGTTGTTGTTTTAAAAGAACTCATTTGTTTTCGTATTTGAATTGAAATGACAAGCTGAGTGTATTGGCGAATAGAAATACAAACTTGTATGTTTATTCGTTGGTATGCTTGCCCTTTAAATACGACTATCTGTAAAAGCTACTGCGATGTGGTAAGTTATGATTCTTTTATCATATTGTTGATTTCTTAACACTTTGATACGTTTATAAATATCGTTATAATAGCTATTTACGTTTTTAGAACCACCGCAAGAGGGGGGGGTGAGGTGCAACCCGTATACATATCAGTGGCTCATGGCCCCTCCCCCTCCCCCACCCCTCTTTTAATGGCCTCGTCGAGTAGAGTAATTCGATACAGAATAAATTAGTAGTTGGTGGCTGGATGTGTTCAAAGAACCCATCTCAATGGTGGAGATTTTAAAGTGCAGCAGCCCATGTGTAATATTAAAGTGTATTACTTAATAGAACAATAAAAGAAAAATACGAGAGGCATTGGGTTTCACCGGACCCCCATGAGCTTCATGGGCCCAGGAAAAATGTATCGTCTGAACATTCCCCAAAACTGGTGGTGAATAGTCCTGCAGTGACTGTTTGGTCATAAACTTCAGCGTTAAGGCTTAAAAATGTTCAGTGTCTTGTAAAACTTCACAGATCTGTTATTATACATCATTCAGTTTCGTATTTTATTTTCTTGAAAGGCATTTTTTTTTGAGGAGCGACCGAATTAGCATTTTGTAATTTTCAAGAAGTTATGCTATATTTAAAAAAAATATTTTATCGTAGTATACATTTTTTTAAATCTCCGACTTAACCAGAAATAATTCTGAAACGGCAAACATTTGATTTCTTTTAATATCTTGTTTACTTTTACTACTGCCGTAAAACTCAAGACGCTACAAAATATTTTACTGCTGACACACAAGTAACAATGCAAAATAGCTGTATGTGGTTAGGTTACTAGATATTTCCCTGATTTGATATTAAAAAAATGTGTAGACGACGCATCAACCGTCAGGCAATAAATAACGTATTCTGAATGACAGTCTGTCCATCACTGTATGATAACAGTTTGTTCATCACTGGATGATAACAATTTGTTCATCACTGGATGATAACAGTTTGTTCATCACTGGAAGATAACAATTTGTCCATCACTTGATGATAACAGTTTGTCCATCACTGGATGATAACAGTTTGTTCATCACTAGATGATAACAGTTTGTTCATCACTAGATGATAACAGTTTGTTCATCACTAAATGATAACAATTTGTCCATCACTTGATGATAACAGTTTGTCCATCACTGGATGATAACAGTTTGTTCATCACTGGATGATAACAGTTTGTTCATCACTAGATGATAACAGTTTGTTCATCACTAAATGATAACAGTTTGTTCATCACTGGTTGATAACAGTTTGTTCATCACTGGATGATAACAGTTTGTTCATCACTTGATGATAACAGTTTTTCCCTCACTGGATAATAACAGTTTGTTCATCACTGGAGGATGAAAGGGCGTCCATCACTATATGATAACAGTTTGTCCATCACTGGATGATAACAATTTGTTCATCACTGGATGATAACAGTTTGTTCATCACTGGATGATAACAGTTTGTTCATCACTGGAGGATGAAAGGGCGTCCATCACTGGATGATGAAGTTTGTCCATCAATTGAGGATAACAATTTTTTCATCACTGGATGATGACAGTTTGTCCATCATTGGATGATGGCGTTTGCCTTTTGCTGTTGATCAATAATAGTCTTGATATAAAAAATATTGGTATATGTATCTCCCTCGACAGCCAGAATAATTTAATAATTTGAATGTATTCACTTTATGACAACATATCGTAATAAATTACAATTTTATTAAACAGCAAAGGTTTTTTATTGATTTTATTTTTGGTGTGATTTTCTTGAGAGGAAAACACGAACAAAGTATTTGTAAACAAATATACAGTACTGTCTCCCCCCAGGGCGGCTGCAAAGGGAAAGGGGGGGGGGGCAACCTGACAATTTGTCAAAACACCAAGCTCTGCTGCTTTCTAGATTTTTCTTTCAAAGCGAAATCTGGGGTTAAAAGGGGGGCGTAGGGCCTCCGGTTGTTCTAATTTGTGGGGGGGCATAATTCATGGCTCCGATATTTTTATTCCTTCTACGATCATTAATTATTTAATATGTTCAAATGTCTTACATCACAAGCTAACACTAATCAAGTTGTTGTCATCGGTGCCTCTTACGTCAGTCTGTTCTGCTGTCCTCATCGCCGTCATCCTTATTGTGGTGTTTGTGTGGAGAAAGTCGGGAAAGAACAAAGTTGCCTCGATAAACGACGACCAAAATGAAAAGTAAGCTTGAAATAAAATAGACCGCTTGCTTTCAGTTGCTGTTGTTTTTTTTTTTTTATAACGACTAGACGAGTGGTTTACATAACTGTTCTGTTGAGCTCTGAGGTCTATGCACGATCTAGTTAAAATCCGATTGACATTCAAGCAGTTAATACAAATAACTAGTAA
>JAGDYQ010000175.1:2033927-2127908 GCA_021962125.1 Bulinus truncatus | reverse complement strand
TTGTCCTTCCTGATGCTATATCTAGATTTCCATGCTCCACATAGCCTTTAGTTAGACAACTCCCGCATGACATTGACAAAAGATAACTCCACATAGCCTTTAATTAGACAACTCCCGTATGACATTGACAAAAGATAACTCCACATAGCCTTTAGTTAGACAACTCCCGTATGACATTGATAAAAGATAACACCACATAGCCTTTAGTTAGACAACTCCCGTATGACATTGACAAAAGATGAAAGAAGATTTGGTCACCTATCAGACACACGACACAATCGTTTCATTTTTTGTTTCTCTGGAGTCGAGCGACTGTCTGGCGCCAGGTGAACAATCGGTTCGTTAAGTCATCTATTTATACACAGGTGACTGTTTCCTACAACAAGAGATATGACCTAGCAAGGACATTGTCCACTCACCTGTTGACCACAGTGGTATATCTTTGTTCCAATAATTTAATTTGATACATTAACACTTCATCTCATCAGTAACACACATTGGGATGAATTATTTAAATTGAATTTCCCAACTAATTTTTTTCGTATCAAACACAATGTAAATTCCTAGGAACAAAAAAAAAATTACACATGCACGTGAAGACCAATTTTATGATTATATAAATATTTAATAAATATTACGATAGTTGGTGGTATTTAGAAGTGAACATTTTTGTAAATTGTTGACGCCTAAATTCTCAGTTCCTATTCCTGAATAATTTACACCATTATGAACACGATACATAAACACACACACACACAGTCAGATTATTAAATACACACTGAATTTTAAAACGTTAAAGAATAATTTCAGGAATTATTTATTGAAGAAAATATCAATAGCAATCTTGTTGCCATTGAATATAATATAAATAATAAGATAGAAAATACAGAATAATAAATAGAATAGAATAGTAGAATAGGATAAATGGAAAAATACAATAGAATAAGTAAAAAATACAATAGAATAATTGAATTTCTGTACTACACTTATCTGAGTTATATAACAGATCCGATATCCGGGGGGGGGGGCGAATTTGTTTTCATAGCAATAATAGATAACATGAAATATTGTAAATAAATATTTTATATAAAAAAAAACGTAAAAAACACCGAGTAAACATGATTTAAAATTGAAACTTGTGTAACAATTACACTTATAATCCTATTAAAAATAATTTTAATGATTATTCTCCCCCCCCCCCCCGGAAGGTTTTGTTTTATAACAGGACGGCGCTTTCACTTAGATGGGCGGTAGCGGGGTCTACTGGAAATACTTTGGGGGGGGGGTCTCATAATACAATTGTGGGGGCGCTTAAAGTCGCATGTTTCCCCACTCGCATTAACCACTGAACACTAATTACACACTTTTGATAATGGACTTCTAGAAAATATTCATCATGATACTCATATTGAATTTACGATCAACTTGGTTTATTCAAAGCACATTCAACTGCAGTCCTATAGACACATTCAACTGCAGTCCTATAGACACATTCAACTGCAGTCTTATAGACACATTCAACTGCAGTCCGATAGTCAAATGAAAAATAAATAGGATTCTATTGAATCTAGGGTCTATGTCAGTCTTTAACACAGTGTCGATGTCAGTCTTGAACACCAGGGTCCATGTCAGTATTGAACATTAGGGCCCATGTCAGTCTTGAACACTAGGGTCCATGTCAGTCTTGAACACTAGGGTCCATGTCAGTCTTGAACACTAGGGTCCATGTCAGTCTTGAACACTAGGGTCCATGTTAGTCTTAAACACTAGGGCCCATGTCAGTCTTGAACACCAGGGTCCATGTCAGTCTTGAACACCAGGGTCCATGTCAGTCTTGAACACTAGGGTCCATGTCAGTCTTGAACACTATGGTCCATGTCAGTCTTTAACACTAGGGTCCATGTCAGTCTTGAAAACTAGGGTTCATGTCAGTCTTGAACACCAGGGTCCATGTCAGTCTTGAACACCAGGATCCATGTCAGTCTTGAACACCAGGGTCCATAGGATCCATGTCAGTCTTGAACACTAGGGTCCTTAGGGTCCATGTCAGTCTTGAACACTAGGGTCCATGTCAGTCTTGAACACTAGGGTCCATGTCAGTCTTGAACACCAGGATTCATGTCAGTCTTGAACACCAGGGTCCATAGGGTCCATGTCAGTCTTGAACACTGAGTCCATAGGGTCCATGTCAGTCTTGAACACTAGGGTCCATGTCAGTTTTGAACACTAGGGTCCATGTCAGTCTTGAACACTAGGGTCCATGTCAGTCTTGAACACTAGGGTAAATGTCAGTCTTGAACACTAGGGTCCATGTCAGTCTAGAACACTAGGGTCCATGTCAATCTTGAACATCAAGGTTCATGTCAGTCTTGAACACTAGGGTCCATGTCAGTCTTGAACTCTATGGTCCATATCAGTCTTGAACACTAGGGTCCATGCCAGTCTTGAACACTAGGGTCCATGTCAGCCTTGAAAACTAGGGTCCAAAGGATCCATGTCAGTCTTGAACACTAGGGTCCATAGGGTCCATGTTAGTCTTGAACACTAGGGTCCATAGGGTCCATGTCAGTCTTGAACACTAGGGTCCATAGGGTCCATGTCAGTCTTGAACACTAGGGTCCATGTCAGTCTTGAACACTAGGGTCCATGTCAGTCTTGAACACTAGGGTAAATGTCAGTCTTGAACACTAGGGTCCATGTCAGTCTTCAACACTAGGGTCCATGTCAATCTTGAACAGCAAGGTTCATGTCAGTCTTGAACACTAGGGTCCATGTCAGTCTTGAACACTATGGTCCATATCAGTGTTGAACACTAGGGTCCATGCCAGTCTTGAAAACTAGGGTCCATGTCAGCCTTGAAAACTAGGGTCCATAGGATCCATGTCAGTCTTGAACACTAGGGTTTATGTCAGTCTTGAACACCAGGGTCCATGTCAGTCTTAAACACCAGGATCCATGTCAGTCTTGAACACCAGGGTCCATAGGGTCCATGTCAGTCTTGAACACTAGGGTCCATAGGGTCCATGTCAGTCTTGAACACTAGTGTCCATGTCAGTCTTAAACACTAGGGTCCATGTCAGTCTTAAACACTAGGGTCCATGTCAGTTTTGAACATCAGGGTTCATGTCAGTCTTGAACACCAGGATCCATGTCAGTCTTGAACACCAGGGTCCATGGCAGTCTTGAACACTAGGGTCCATAGGGTCCATGTCAGTCTTGAACACTAGGGTCCATGTCAGTCTTGAACACTAGGGTCCATGTCAGTCTTAAACACAGGATCCATGTCATTCTTGAACACCAGGATCCATGTCAGTCTTGAACACCAGGGTCCACAGGGTCCATGTTAGTCTTGAACACTAGGGTCCATGTCAGTCTTGAACACTAGGGTCTATGTCAGTCTTGAACACTAGGGTCCATGTCAGTCTTGAACACTAGGGTCCATGTCAGTCTTGAACACTAGGGTCCATGTTAGTCTTGAACACTAGGGCCCATGTCAGTCTTGAACACCAGGGTCCATGTCAATCTTGAACACTAGGGTCCATGTCAGTCTTGAACACTAGGATCCATGTCAGTCTTTAACACTAGTTTCCATGTCAGTCTTGAAAACTAGGGTTCATGTCAGTCTTGAACACCAGGGTCCATGTCAGTCTTGAACACCAGGATCCATGTCAGTCTTGAACGCCAGGGTCCATAGGATCCATGTCAGTCTTGAACACTAGGGTCCATAGGGTCCATGTCAGTCTTGAACACTAGGGTCCATGTCAGTCATGAACACTAGGGTCCATGTCAGTCTTGAACACTAGGGTCCATGTCAGTCTTGAACACTAGGGTCCATGTCAGTCTTGAACACTGGGTCCATAGGGTCCATGTCAGTCTTTAACACTAGGGTCCATGTCAGTCTTGAACACTAGGGTCCATGTCAGTCTTGAACACTAAAGTCCATGTCAGTCTTGAACACTAGGGTAAATGTCAGTCTTGAACACTAGGGTCCATGTCAGTCTTCAACACTAGGGTCCATGTCAATCTTGAACATCAAGGTTCATGTCAGTCTTGAACACTAGGGTCCATGTCAGTCTTGAACTCTATGGTCCATATCAGTTTTGAACACTAGGGTCCATGCCAGTCTTGAAAACTAGGGTCCATGTCAGCCTTGAAAACTAGGGTCCATGGGATCCATGTCAGTCTTGAACACTAAGGTCCATGTTAGTCTTGAACACTAGGGTCCATGTCAGTCTTGAACACCAGGGTCCATGTTAGTCTTGAACACTAGGATCCATAGGGTCCATGTCAGTCTTGAACACTAGGGTCCATGTCAGTCTTGAACACTAGGGTCCATGTCAGTCTTGAACACTAGGTTCCATGTCAGTCTTGAACACTAGGGTCATTGTCAGTCTTGAACACCAGGATCCATGTCAGTCTTGAACATCAGGGTCCATAAGGTCCATGTCAGTCTTGAACACTAGGGTCCATAGGGTCCATGTCAGTCTTGAACACTAGGGTTCATGTCAGTCTTGAACACCAAGGTCCATATCAGTCTTGAACACCAGGATCCATGTCAGTCTTGAACACCAGGGTCCACAGGGTCCATGTCAGTCTTGAACACTAGGGTCCATAGGGTCCATGTCATTCTTGAACACTAGGGTCCATGTCAGTCTTTAACACTAGGGTCCATGTCAGTCTTGAACACCAGGGTCCATGTCAGTCTTGAACACTAGGGTCCATGTCAGTCTTGAACACTAGTGTCCATATCAGTCTTGAACACTAGGGTCCATGTCAGTCTTGAACATTAGGGTAAATAACAGTCTTGAACACTAGGGTCCATGTCAGTCTTGAACACTAGGATCCATGTCAATCTTGAACATCAAGGTTCATGTCAGTCTTGAACACTAGGGTCCATGTCATTATTGAACTCTATGGTACATATCAGTCTTGAACACTAGGGTCCATGCCAGTCTTGAACACTAGGGTCCATTCAGTCTTGAACACTAGGGCCCATGTCAGTCTTGAACACTAGGGTCCATGTCAGTCTTGAACACTAGGATCCATGTCAGTCTTGAACATCAGGGTCCATAGGGTCCATGTCAGTCTTGAACACTAGGGTCCATAGGGTCCATGTCAGTCTTGAACACTAGGGTTCATGTCAGTCTTGAACACCAGGGTCCATGTCAGTCTTGAACACCAGGATCCTTGTCAGTCTTGAACACTAGGGTCCATAGGGTCCATGTCAGTCTTGAACACTAGTGTCCATGTCAGTCTTGAAAACTAGGGTCCATGTCAGTCTTAAACACCAGGGTCCATGTCAGTCTTGAACATCAAAGTTCATGTCAGTCTTGAACACCAGGGTCCATGTCAGTCTTGAACACTAGGGTCCATAGGGTCCATGTCAGTCTTGAACACTAGGGTCCATGTCAGTCTTGAACACTAGGGTCCATGTCAGTCTTGAACACCAGGATCCATGTCAGTCTTGAACACCAGGGTCCATAGGGTCCATGTCAGTCTTGAATACTAGGGTCCATAGGGTCCATGTCAGTTTTGAACACTAGGGTTCATGTCAGTCTTGAACACCAGGATCCATGTCAGTCTTGAACACCAGGATCCATGTCAGTCTTGAACACCAGGGTCCACAGGGTCCGTGTTAGTCTTGAACACTAGGGTCCATGTCAGTCTTGAACACTAGGGTCTATGTCAGTTTTTGAACACTAGGGTCCATGTTAGTTTTGAACACTAGGGCCCATGTCAGTCTTGAACACCAGGGTCCATGTCAGTCTTGAACACCAGGGTCCATGTCAGTCTTAAACACTAGGGTCCATGTCAGTCTTGAACACTAGGGTCCATGTCAGTCTTTAATACTAGGGTCCATGTCAGTCTTGAAAACTAGGGTTCATGTCAGTCTTGAACACCAGGGTCCATGTCAGTCTTGAACACCAGGATCCATGTCAGTCTTGAACACCAGGGTCCATAGGATCCATGTCAGTCTTGAACATTAGGGTCCATAGGGTCCATGTCAGTCTTGAACACTAGGGTCCATGTCAGTCTTGAACACTAGGGTCCATGTCAGTCTTGAACACTAGGGTCCATGTCAGTCTTGAACACCAGGATCCATGTCTGTCTTGAACACTGGGTCCATAGGGTCCATGTCAGTCTTGAACACTAGGGTCCATGTCAGTCTTGAACACTAGGGTCCTTGTCAGTCTTGAACACTAGGGTCCATGTCAGTCTTGAACACTAGGGTAAATGTCAGTCTTGAACACTAGGGTCCATGTGAGTCTTCAACACTAGGGTCCATGTCAATCTTGAACATTAAGGTTCATGTCTGTCTTGAACATTAGGGTCCATGTCAGTCTTGAACTCTATGGTCCATATCAGTGTTGAACACTAGGGTCCATGCCAGTCTTGAAAACTAGGGTCCATGTCAGCCTTGAAAACTAGGGTCCATAGGATCCATGTCAGTCTTGAACACTAGGGTCCATAGGGTCCATGTCAGTCTTGAACACTAGGGTCCATAGGGTCCATGTAAGTCTTGAACACTAGGGTCCATAGGGTCCATGTCAGTCTTGAACACTAGGGTCCATGTCAGTCTTGAACACTAGGGTCCATGTCAGTCTTGAACACAAGGATCCATGTCAGTCTTGAACACCAGGGTCCATGTCAGTCTTGAACACTAGGGTCCATGTCAGTCTTGAACACTAGGGTAAATGTCAGTCTTGAACACTAGGGTCCATGCCAGTCTTGAACACTAGGGTCCATGTCAGCCTTGAAAACTAGGGTCCATAGGGTCCATGTCAGTCTTGAACACTAGGGTCCATAGGGTCCATGTCAGTCTTGAACACTAGTGTCCATGTCAGTCTTGAACACTAGGGTCCATGTCAGTCTTAAACACCAGGGTCCATGTCAGTCTTGAACATCAAAGTTCATGTCAGTCTTGAACACCAGGATCCATGTCAGTCTTGAACACCAGGGTCCATAGGATCCATGTCAGTCTTGAACACTAGGGTCCATAGGGTCCATGTCAGTCTTGAACACTAGGGTCCATGTCAGTCTTGAACACTAGGGTCCATGTCAGTCTTGAACACTAGGGTCCATGTCAGTCTTGAACACCAGGATCCATGTCAGTCTTGAACACTGGGTCCATAGGGTCCATGTCAGCCTTGAACACTAGGGTCCATGTCAGTCTTGAACACTAGGGTCCATGTCAGTCTTGAACACTAAAGTCCATGTCAGTCTTGAACACTAGGGTAAATGTCAGTCTTGAACACTAGGGTCCATGTCAGTCTTGAACACTAGGGTCCATGTCAATCTTGAACATCAAGGTTCATGTCAGTCTTGAACACTAGGGTCCATGCCAGTCTTGAACTCTATGGTCCATATCAGTGTTGAACACTAGGGTCCATGCTGTCTTGAAAACTAGGGTCCATGTCAGCCTTGAAAACTAGGGTCCAACGATCCATGTCAGTCTTGAACACTAGGGTCCATGTTAGTCTTGAACACTAGGGTCCATGTCAGTCTTGAAAACCAGGGTCCATGTCAGTCTTGAACACTAGGATCCATAGGGTCCATGTCAGTCTTGAACACTAGGGTCCATGTCAGTCTTGAACACTAGGGTCCATGTCAGTCTTAAACACCAGGGTCCATGTCAGTCTTGAACATCAAAGTTCATGTCAGTCTTGAACACCAGGATCCATGTCAGTCTTGAACACTAGGGTCCATAGGATCCATGTCAGTCTTGAACACTAGGGTCCATAGGGTCCATGTCAGTCTTGAACACTAGGGTCCATGTCAGTCTTGAACACTAGGGTACATGTCAGTCTTGAACACTAGGGTCCATGTCAGTCTTGAACACCAGGATCCATGTCAGTCTTGAACACTGGGTCCATAGGGTCCATGTCAGTCTTGAACACTAGGGTCCATGTCAGTCTTGAACACTAGGGTCCATGTCAGTCTTGAACACTAAAGTCCATGTCAGTCTTGAACACTAGGGTAAATGTCAGTCTTGAACACTAGAGTCCATGTCAGTCTTCAACACTAGGGTCCATGTCAATCTTGAACATCAAGGTTCATGTCAGTCTTGAACACTAGGGTCCATGTCAGTCTTGAACTCTATGGTCCATATCAGTGTTGAACACTAGGGTCCATGCTGTCTTGAAAACTAGGGTCCATGTCAGCCTTGAAAACTAGGGTCCAACGATCCATGTCAGTCTTCAACACTAGGGTCCATGTTAGTCTTGAACACTAGGGTCCATGTCAGTCTTGAAAACCAGGGTCCATGTCAGTCTTGAACACTAGGATCCATAGGGTCCATGTCAGTCTTGAACACTAGGGTCATTGTCTGTCTTGAACACCAGGATCCATGTCAGTCTTGAACATCACGGTCCATAAGGTCCATGTCAGTCTTGAACACTAGGGTCCATAGGGTCCATGTCAGTCTTGAACACTAGGGTTCATTTTAGTCTTGAACACCAAGGTCCATATCAGTCTTGAACACCAGGATCCATGTCAGTCTTGAACACCAGGGTCCACAGGGTCCATGTCAGTCTTGAACACTAGGGTCCATAGGGTCCATGTCATTCTTGAACACTAGGGTCCATGTCAGTCTTTAACACTAGGGTCCATGTCAGTCTTGAACACCAGGGTCCATGTCAGTCTTGAACACTAGGGTCCATGTCAGTCTTGAACACTAGTGTCCATATCAGTCTTGAACACTAGGGTCCATGTCAGTCTTGAACATTAGGGTAAATAACAGTCTTGAACACTAGGGTCCATGTCAGTCTTGAACACTAGGATCCATGTCAATCTTGAACATCAAGGTTCATGTCAGTCTTGAACACTAGGGTCCATGTCATTATTGAACTCTATGGTACATATCAGTCTTGAACACTAGGGTCCATGCCAGTCTTGAACACTAGGGTCCATTCAGTCTTGAACACTAGGGCCCATGTCAGTCTTGAACACTAGGGTCCATGTCAGTCTTGAACACTAGGATCCATGTCAGTCTTGAACATCAGGGTCCATAGGGTCCATGTCAGTCTTGAACACTAGGGTCCATAGGGTCCATGTCAGTCTTGAACACTAGGGTTCATGTCAGTCTTGAACACCAGGGTCCATGTCAGTCTTGAACACCAGGATCCTTGTCAGTCTTGAACACTAGGGTCCATGTCATTATTGAACTCTATGGTACATATCAGTCTTGAACACTAGGGTCCATGTCAGTCTTGAACACCAGGATCCATGTCAGTCTTGAACACTGGGTCCATAGGGTCCATGTCAGTCTTGAACACTAGGGTCCATGTCAGTCTTGAACACCAGGGTCCATGTCAGTCTTGAACACTAAAGTCCATGTCAGTCTTGAACACTAGGGTAAATGTCAGTCTTGAACACTAGGGTCCATGTCAGTCTTCAACACTAGGGTCCATGTCAATCTTGAACATCAAGGTTCATGTCAGTCTTGAACACTAGGGTCCATGTCAGTCTTGAACTCTATGGTCCATATCAGTGTTGAACACTAGGGTCCATGCTGTCTTGAAAACTAGGGTCCATGTCAGCCTTGAAAACTAGGGTCCAACGATCCATGTCAGTCTTCAACACTAGGGTCCATGTTAGTCTTGAACACTAGGGTCCATGTCAGTCTTGAAAACCAGGGTCCATGTCAGTCTTGAACACTAGGATCCATAGGGTCCATGTCAGTCTTGAACACTAGGGTCCATGTCAGTCTTGAACACTAGGGTCCATGTCAGTCTTGAACACTAGGTTCCATGTCAGTCTTGAACACTAGGGTCATTGTCAGTCTTGAACACCAGGATCCATGTCAGTCTTGAACATCAGGGTCCATAAGGTCCATGTCAGTCTTGAACACTAGGGTCCATAGGGTCCATGTCAGTCTTGAACACTAGGGTTCATGTCAGTCTTGAACACCAAGGTCCATATCAGTCGTGAACACCAGGATCCATGTCTGTCTTGAACACCAGGGTCCACAGGGTCCATGTTAGTCTTGAACACTAGGGTCCATAGGGTCCATGTCAGTCTTGAACACTAGGGTCCATGTCAGTCTTTAACACTAGGGTCCATGTCAGTCTTGAACACCAGGGTCCATGTCAGTCTTGAACACTAGGGTCCATGTCAGTCTTGAACACTAGTGTCCATTTCAGTCTTGAACACTAGGGTCCATGTCAGTCTTGAACACTAGGGTAAATAACAGTCTTGAACACTAGGGTCCATGTCAGTCTTGAACACTAGGGTCCATGTAAATCTTGAACATCAAGGTTCATGTCAGTCTTGAACACTAGGGTCCATGTCAGTATTGAACTCTATGGTCCATATCAGTCTTGAACACTAGGGTCCATGCCAGTTCTTAACACTAGGGTCCATTCAGTCTTGAACACTAGGGTCCATGTCAGTCTTGAACACTAGTGTCCATGTCAGTCTTGAACACTAGGGTCCATGTCAGTCTCGAACACTAGGGTCCATGTCAGTCTTTAACACCAGGATCCATGTCAGTCTTGAACACTGGGTCCATAGGTTCCATGTCAGTCTTGAACACTAGGGTCCATGTCAGTCTTGAACACTAGGGTCCATGTCAGTCTTGAACACTAAAGTCCATGTCAGTCTTGAACACTAGGGTAAATGTCAGTCTTGAACACTAGGGTCCATGTCAATCTTGAACATCAAGGTTCATGTCAGTCTTGAACACCAGGGTCCATGTCAGTCTTGAACTCTATGGTCCATATCAGTGTTGAACACTAGGGTCCATGCTGTCTTGAAAACTAGGGTCCATGTCAGCCTTGAAAACTAGGGTCCATGGGATCCATGTCAGTCTTGAACACTAGGGTCCATGTCAGTCTTGAACACCAGGGTCCATGTCAGTCTTGAACACTAGGATCCATAGGGTCCATGTCAGTCTTAAACACCAGGGTCCATGTCAGTCTTGAACACTAGGGTCCATGTCAGTCTTGAACACTAGGTTCCATGTCAGTCTTGAACACTAGGGTCATTGTCAGTCTTGAACACAAGGATCCATGTCAGTTTTGAACATCAGGGTCCATAAGGTCCATGTCAGTCTTGAACACTAGGGTCCATAGGGTCCATGTCAGTCTTGAACACTAGGGTTCATGTCAGTCTTGAACACCATGGTCCACAGGGTCCATGTCAGTCTTGAACACTAGGGTCCATAGGGTCCATGTCAGTCTTGAACACTAGGGTCCATGTAATTCTTTAACACTAGGGTCCATGTCAGTCTTGAACACCAGGGTCCATGTCAGTCTTGAACACTAGGGTCCATGTCAGTCTTGAACACTAGGGTTCATGTCAGTCTTGAACACCAAGGTCCATATCAGTCTTGAACACCAGGATCCATGTCAGTCTTGAACATCATGGTCCACAGGGTCCATGTCAGTTTTGAACATCAGGGTCCATAAGGTCCATGTCAGTCTTGAACACTAGGGTCCATAGGGTCCATGTCAGTCTTGAACACTAGGGTTCATGTCAGTCTTGAACACTAGGGTAAATGTCAGTCTTGAACACTAGGGTCCATGTCAGTCTTGAACACTAGGGTAAATAACAGTCTTGAACACTAGGGTCCATGTCAGTCTTGAACACTAGGGTCCATGTCAGTCTTGAACACTAGGGTCTATGTCAGTCTTGAACACTTAAGTCCATGTCAGTCTTGAACACTAGGGTAAATGTCAGTCTTGAACACTAGGGTCCATGTCAGTCTTCAACACTAGGGTCCATGTCAATCTTGAACATCAAGGTTCATGTCAGTCTTGAACTCTATGGTCCATATCAGTGTTGAACACTAGGGTCCATGCTGTCTTGAAAACTAGGGTCCATGTCAGCCTTGAAAACTAGGGTCCATGGGATCCATGTCAGTCTTGAACACTAGGGTCCATGTCAGTCTTGAACACCAGGGTCCATGTCAGTCTTGAACACTAGGATCCATAGGGTCCATGTCAGTCTTGAACACTAGGGTCCATGTCAGTCTTGAACACTAGGGTCCATGTCAGTCTTGAACACTAGGTTCCATGTCAGTCTTGAACACTAGGGTCATTGTCAGTCTTGAACACAAGGATCCATGTCAGTCTTGAACATCAGGGTCCATAAGGTCCATGTCAGTCTTGAACACTAGGGTCCATAGGGTCCATGTCAGTCTTGAACACTAGGGTTCATGTCAGTCTTGAACACCAAGGTCCATATCAGTCTTGAACACCAGGATCCATGTCAGTCTTGAACACCATGATCCACAGGGTCCATGTCAGTCTTGAACACTAGGGTCCATAGGGTCCATGTCAGTCTTGAATACTAGGGTCCATGTCAGTCTTTAACACTAGGGTCCATGTCAGTCTTGAACACCAGGGTCCATGTCAGTCTTGAACACTAGGGTCCATGTCAGTTTTGAACACTAGTGTCAATTTCAGTCTTGAACACTAGGGTCCATGTCAGTCTTGAACACTAGGGTAAATAACAGTCTTGAACACTAGGGTCCATGTCAGTCTTGAACACTAGGGTCCATGTCAATCTTGAACATCAAGGTTCATGTCAGTCTTGAACACTAGGGTCCATGTCAGTATTGAACTCTATGGTCCATATCAGTCTTGAACACTAGGGTCCATGCCAGTCTTGAACACTAGGGTCCATTCAGTCTTGAACACTAGGGTCCATGTCAGTCTTGAACACTAGTGTCCATGTCAGTCTTGAACACTAGGGTCCATGTCAGTCTCGAACACTAGGGTCCATGTCAGTCTTTAACACCAGGATCCATGTCAGTCTTGAACACTGGGTCCATAGGTTCCATGTCAGTCTTGAACACTAGGGTCCATGTCAGTCTTGAACACTAGGGTCCATGTCAGTCTTGAACACTAAAGTCCATGTCAGTCTTGAACACTAGGGTAAATGTCAGTCTTGAACACTAGGGTCCATGTCAATCTTGAACATCAAGGTTCATGTCAGTCTTGAACACCAGGGTCCATGTCAGTCTTGAACTCTATGGTCCATATCAGTGTTGAACACTAGGGTCCATGCTGTCTTGAAAACTAGGGTCCATGTCAGCCTTGAAAACTAGGGTCCATGGGATCCATGTCAGTCTTGAACACTAGGGTCCATGTCAGTCTTGAACACCAGGGTCCATGTCAGTCTTGAACACTAGGATCCATAGGGTCCATGTCAGTCTTGAACACTAGGGTCCATGTCAGTCTTGAACACTAGGGTCCATGTCAGTCTTGAACACTAGGTTCCATGTCAGTCTTGAACACTAGGGTCATTGTCAGTCTTGAACACAAGGATCCATGTCAGTTTTGAACATCAGGGTCCATAAGGTCCATGTCAGTCTTGAACACTAGGGTCCATAGGGTCCATGTCAGTCTTGAACACTAGGGTTCATGTCAGTCTTGAACACCAAGGTCCATATCAGTCTTGAACACTAGGGTCCATGTCAGTCTCGAACACTAGGGTCCATGTCAGTCTTTAACACCAGGATCCATGTCAGTCTTGAACACTGGGTCCATAGGTTCCATGTCAGTCTTGAACACTAGGGTCCATGTCAGTCTTGAACACTAGGGTCCATGTCAGTCTTGAACACTAAAGTCCATGTCAGTCTTGAACACTAGGGTAAATGTCAGTCTTGAACACTAGGGTCCATGTCAATCTTGAACATCAAGGTTCATGTCAGTCTTGAACACCAGGGTCCATGTCAGTCTTGAACTCTATGGTCCATATCAGTGTTGAACACTAGGGTCCATGCTGTCTTGAAAACTAGGGTCCATGTCAGCCTTGAAAACTAGGGTCCATGGGATCCATGTCAGTCTTGAACACTAGGGTCCATGTCAGTCTTGAACACCAGGGTCCATGTCAGTCTTGAACACTAGGATCCATAGGGTCCATGTCAGTCTTGAACACTAGGGTCCATGTCAGTCTTGAACACTAGGGTCCATGTCAGTCTTGAACACTAGGTTCCATGTCAGTCTTGAACACTAGGGTCATTGTCAGTCTTGAACACAAGGATCCATGTCAGTTTTGAACATCAGGGTCCATAAGGTCCATGTCAGTCTTGAACACTAGGGTCCATAGGGTCCATGTCAGTCTTGAACACTAGGGTTCATGTCAGTCTTGAACACCAAGGTCCATATCAGTCTTGAACACTAGGGTCCATGTCAGTCTCGAACACTAGGGTCCATGTCAGTCTTTAACACCAGGATCCATGTCAGTCTTGAACACTGGGTCCATAGGTTCCATGTCAGTCTTGAACACTAGGGTCCATGTCAGTCTTGAACACTAGGGTCCATGTCAGTCTTGAACACTAAAGTCCATGTCAGTCTTGAACACTAGGGTAAATGTCAGTCTTGAACACTAGGGTCCATGTCAATCTTGAACATCAAGGTTCATGTCAGTCTTGAACACCAGGGTCCATGTCAGTCTTGAACTCTATGGTCCATATCAGTGTTGAACACTAGGGTCCATGCTGTCTTGAAAACTAGGGTCCATGTCAGCCTTGAAAACTAGGGTCCATGGGATCCATGTCAGTCTTGAACACTAGGGTCCATGTCAGTCTTGAACACCAGGGTCCATGTCAGTCTTGAACACTAGGATCCATAGGGTCCATGTCAGTCTTGAACACTAGGGTCCATGTCAGTCTTGAACACTAGGGTCCATGTCAGTCTTGAACACTAGGTTCCATGTCAGTCTTGAACACTAGGGTCATTGTCAGTCTTGAACACAAGGATCCATGTCAGTTTTGAACATCAGGGTCCATAAGGTCCATGTCAGTCTTGAACACTAGGGTCCATAGGGTCCATGTCAGTCTTGAACACTAGGGTTCATGTCAGTCTTGAACACCAAGGTCCATATCAGTCTTGAACACCAGGATCCATGTCAGTCTTGAACACCATGGTCCACAGGGTCCATGTCAGTCTTGAACACTAGGGTCCATAGGGTCCATGTCAGTCTTGAACACTAGGGTCCATGTAATTCTTTTAACACTAGGGTCCATGTCAGTCTTGAACACCAGGGTCCATGTCAGTCTTGAACACTAGGGTCCATGTCAGTCTTGAACACTAGTGTCAATTTCAGTCTTGAACACTAGGGTCCATGTCAGTCTTGAACACTAGGGTAAATAACAGTCTTGAACACTAGGGTCCATGTCAGTCTTGAACACTATGGTCCATGTCAATCTTGAACATCAAGGTTCATGTCAGTCTTGAACACTAGGGTCCATGTCATTATTGAACTCTATGGTACATATCAGTCTTGAACACTAGGGTCCATGTCAGTCTTGAACACCAGGATCCATGTCAGTCTTGAACACCAGGGTCCATATCGTGCATGTCAGGCTTGAACACTAGGGTCCATGTCAGTCTTGAACACTAGGGTCCATGTCAGTCTTGAACACTAAAGTCCATGTCAGTCTTGAACACTAGGGTAAATGTCAGTCTTGAACACTAGGGTCCATGTCAGTCTTCAACACTAGGGTCCATGTCAATCTTGAACATCAAGGTTCATGTCAGTCTTGAACACTAGGGTCCATGTCAGTCTTGAACTCTATGGTCCATATCAGTGTTGAACACTAGGGTCCATGCTGTCTTGAAAACTAGGGTCCATGTCAGCCTTGAAAACTAGGGTCCAACGATCCATGTCAGTCTTCAACACTAGGGTCCATGTTAGTCTTGAACACTAGGGTCCATGTCAGTCTTGAAAACCAGGGTCCATGTCAGTCTTGAACACTAGGATCCATAGGGTCCATGTCAGTCTTGAACACTAGGGTCCATGTCAGTCTTGAACACTAGGGTCCATGTCAGTCTTGAACACTAGGTTCCATGTCAGTCTTGAACACTAGGGTCATTGTCAGTCTTGAACACCAGGATCCATGTCAGTCTTGAACATCAGGGTCCATAAGGTCCATGTCAGTCTTGAACACTAGGGTCCATAGGGTCCATGTCAGTCTTGAACACTAGGGTTCATGTCAGTCTTGAACACCAAGGTCCATATCAGTCGTGAACACCAGGGTCCATGTCTGTCTTGAACACCAGGGTCCACAGGGTCCATGTCAGTCTTGAACACTAGGGTCCATAGGGTCCATGTCAGTCTTGAACACTAGGGTCCATGTCAGTCTTTAACACTAGGGTCCATGTCAGTCTTGAACACCAGGGTCCATGTCAGTCTTGAACACTAGGGTCCATGTCAGTCTTGAACACTAGTGTCCATTTCAGTCTTGAACACTAGGGTCCATGTCAGTCTTGAACACTAGGGTAAATAACAGTCTTGAACACTAGGGTCCATGTCAGTCTTGAACACTAGGGTCCATGTCAATCTTGAACATCAAGGTTCATGTCAGTCTTGAACACTAGGGTCCATGTCAGTATTGAACTCTATGGTCCATATCAGTCTTGAACACTAGGGTACATGCCAGTCTTGAACACTAGGGTCCATTCAGTCTTGAACACTAGGGTCCATGTCAGTCTTGAACACTAGTGTCCATGTCAGTCTTGAACACTAGGGTCCATGTCAGTCTCGAACACTAGGGTCCATGTCAGTCTTTAACACCAGGATCCATGTCAGTCTTGAACACTGGGTCCATAGGTTCCATGTCAGTCTTGAACACTAGGGTCCATGTCAGTCTTGAACACTAGGGTCCATGTCAGTCTTGAACACTAAAGTCCATGTCAGTCTTGAACACTAGGGTAAATGTCAGTCTTGAACACTAGGGTCCATGTCAATCTTGAACATCAAGGTTCATGTCAGTCTTGAACACCAGGGTCCATGTCAGTCTGGAACTCTATGGTCCATATCAGTGTTGAACACTAGGGTCCATGCTGTCTTGAAAACTAGGGTCCATGTCAGCCTTGAAAACTAGGGTCCATGGGATCCATGTAAGTCTTGAACACTAGGGTCCATGTCAGTCTTGAACACCAGGGTCCATGTCAGTCTTGAACACTAGGATCCATAGGGTCCATGTCAGTCTTGAACACTAGGGTCCATGTCAGTCTTGAACACTAGGGTCCATGTCAGTCTTGAACACTAGGTTCCATGTCAGTCTTGAACACTAGGGTCATTGTCAGTCTTGAACACAAGGATCCATGTCAGTTTTGAACATCAGGGTCCATAAGGTCCATGTCAGTCTTGAACACTAGGGTCCATAGGGTCCATGTCAGTCTTGAACACTAGGGTTCATGTCAGTCTTGAACACCATGGTCCACAGGGTCCATGTCAGTCTTGAACACTAGGGTCCATAGGGTCCATGTCAGTCTTGAACACTAGGGTCCATGTCAGTCTTGAACACTAGGGTCCATGTCAGTCTTGAACACTAGGGTTCATGTCAGTCTTGAACACCAAGGTCCATATCAGTCTTGAACACCAGGATCCATGTCAGTCTTGAACACCATGGTCCACAGGGTCCATGTCAGTTTTGAACATCAGGGTCCATAAGGTCCATGTCAGTCTTGAACACTAGGGTCCATAGGGTCCATGTCAGTCTTGAACACTAGGGTTCATGTCAGTCTTGAACACTAGGGTCCATGTCAGTCTTGAACACTAGGGTCCATGTCAGTCTTGAACACCAGGATCCATGTCAGTCTTGAACACTGGGTCCATAGGGTCCATGTCAGTCTTGAACACTAGGGTCCATGTCAGTCTTGAACACTAGGGTCTATGTCAGTCTTGAACACTTAAGTCCATGTCAGTCTTGAACACTAGGGTAAATGTCAGTCTTGAACACTAGGGTCCATGTCAGTCTTTAACACTAGGGTCCATGTCAATCTTGAACATCAAGGTTCATGTCAGTCTTGAACTCTATGGTCCATATCAGTGTTGAACACTAGGGTCCATGCTGTCTTGAAAACTAGGGTCCATGTCAGCCTTGAAAACTAGGGTCCATGGGATCCATGTCAGTCTTGAACACTAGGGTCCATGTCAGTCTTGAACACCAGGGTCCATGTCAGTCTTGAACACTAGGATCCATAGGGTCCATGTCAGTCTTGAACACTAGGGTCCATGTCAGTCTTGAACACTAGGGTCCATGTCAGTCTTGAACACTAGGTTCCATGTCAGTCTTGAACACTAGGGTCATTGTCAGTCTTGAACACAAGGATCCATGTCAGTCTTGAACATCAGGGTCCATAAGGTCCATGTCAGTCTTGAACACTAGGGTCCATAGGGTCCATGTCAGTCTTGAACACTAGGGTTCATGTCAGTCTTGAACACCAAGGTCCATATCAGTCTTGAACACCAGGATCCATGTCAGTCTTGAACACCATGATCCACAGGGTCCATGTCAGTCTTGAACACTAGGGTCCATAGGGTCCATGTCAGTCTTGAACACTAGGGTCCATGTCAGTCTTTAACACTAGGGTCCATGTCAGTCTTGAACACCAGGGTCCATGTCAGTCTTGAACACTAGGGTCCATGTCAGTCTTGAACACCAGGGTCCATGTCAGTCTTGAACACCAGGGTCCATGTCAGTCTTGAACTCTATGGTCCATATCAGTGTTGAACACTAGGGTCCATGCTGTCTTGAAAACTAGGGTCCATGTCAGCCTTGAAAACTAGGGTCCATGGGATCCATGTCAGTCTTGAACACTAGGGTCCATGTCAGTCTTGAACACCAGGGTCCATGTCAGTCTTGAACACTAGGATCCATAGAGTCCATGTCAGTCTTGAACACTAGGGTCCATGTCAGTCTTGAACACTAGGGTCCATGTCAGTCTTGAACACTAGGTTCCATGTCAGTCTTGAACACTAGGGTCATTGTCAGTCTTGAACACAAGGATCCATGTCAGTTTTGAACATCAGGGTCCATAAGGTCCATGTCAGTCTTGAACACTAGGGTCCATAGGGTCCATGTCAGTCTTGAACACTAGGGTTCATGTCAGTCTTGAACACCAAGGTCCATATCAGTCTTGAACACCAGGATCCATGTCAGTCTTGAACACCATGGTCCACAGGGTCCATGTCAGTCTTGAACACTAGGGTCCATAGGGTCCATGTCAGTCTTGAACACTAGGGTCCATGTAATTCTTTAACACTAGGGTCCATGTCAGTCTTGAACACCAGGGTCCATGTCAGTCTTGAACACTAGGGTCCATGTCAGTCTTGAACACTAGTGTCAATTTCAGTCTTGAACACTAGGGTCCATGTCAGTCTTGAACACTAGGGTAAATAACAGTCTTGAACACTAGGGTCCATGTCAGTCTTGAACACTATGGTCCATGTCAATCTTGAACATCAAGGTTCATGTCAGTCTTGAACACTAGGGTCCATGTCATTATTGAACTCTATGGTACATATCAGTCTTGAACACTAGGGTCCATGTCAGTCTTGAACACCAGGATCCATGTCAGTCTTGAACACTGGGTCCATAGGGTCCATGTCAGTCTTGAACACTAGGGTCCATGTCAGTCTTGAACACTAGGGTCCATGTCAGTCTTGAACACTAAAGTCCATGTCAGTCTTGAACACTAGGGTAAATGTCAGTCTTGAACACTAGGGTCCATGTCAGTCTTCAACACTAGGGTCCATGTCAATCTTGAACATCAAGGTTCATGTCAGTCTTGAACACTAGGGTCCATGTCAGTCTTGAACTCTATGGTCCATATCAGTGTTGAACACTAGGGTCCATGCTGTCTTGAAAACTAGGGTCCATGTCAGCCTTGAAAACTAGGGTCCAACGATCCATGTCAGTCTTCAACACTAGGGTCCATGTTAGTCTTGAACACTAGGGTCCATGTCAGTCTTGAAAACCAGGGTCCATGTCAGTCTTGAACACTAGGATCCATAGGGTCCATGTCAGTCTTGAACACTAGGGTCCATGTCAGTCTTGAACACTAGGGTCCATGTCAGTCTTGAACACTAGGTTCCATGTCAGTCTTGAACACTAGGGTCATTGTCAGTCTTGAACACCAGGATCCATGTCAGTCTTGAACATCAGGGTCCATAAGGTCCATGTCAGTCTTGAACACTAGGGTCCATAGGGTCCATGTCAGTCTTGAACACTAGGGTTCATGTCAGTCTTGAACACCAAGGTCCATATCAGTCGTGAACACCAGGGTCCATGTCTGTCTTGAACACCAGGGTCCACAGGGTCCATGTCAGTCTTGAACACTAGGGTCCATAGGGTCCATGTCAGTCTTGAACACTAGGGTCCATGTCAGTCTTTAACACTAGGGTCCATGTCAGTCTTGAACACCAGGGTCCATGTCAGTCTTGAACACTAGGGTCCATGTCAGTCTTGAACACTAGTGTCCATTTCAGTCTTGAACACTAGGGTCCATGTCAGTCTTGAACACTAGGGTAAATAACAGTCTTGAACACTAGGGTCCATGTCAGTCTTGAACACTAGGGTCCATGTCAATCTTGAACATCAAGGTTCATGTCAGTCTTGAACACTAGGGTCCATGTCAGTATTGAACTCTATGGTCCATATCAGTCTTGAACACTAGGGTACATGCCAGTCTTGAACACTAGGGTCCATTCAGTCTTGAACACTAGGGTCCATGTCAGTCTTGAACACTAGTGTCCATGTCAGTCTTGAACACTAGGGTCCATGTCAGTCTCGAACACTAGGGTCCATGTCAGTCTTTAACACCAGGATCCATGTCAGTCTTGAACACTGGGTCCATAGGTTCCATGTCAGTCTTGAACACTAGGGTCCATGTCAGTCTTGAACACTAGGGTCCATGTCAGTCTTGAACACTAAAGTCCATGTCAGTCTTGAACACTAGGGTAAATGTCAGTCTTGAACACTAGGGTCCATGTCAATCTTGAACATCAAGGTTCATGTCAGTCTTGAACACCAGGGTCCATGTCAGTCTGGAACTCTATGGTCCATATCAGTGTTGAACACTAGGGTCCATGCTGTCTTGAAAACTAGGGTCCATGTCAGCCTTGAAAACTAGGGTCCATGGGATCCATGTAAGTCTTGAACACTAGGGTCCATGTCAGTCTTGAACACCAGGGTCCATGTCAGTCTTGAACACTAGGATCCATAGGGTCCATGTCAGTCTTGAACACTAGGGTCCATGTCAGTCTTGAACACTAGGGTCCATGTCAGTCTTGAACACTAGGTTCCATGTCAGTCTTGAACACTAGGGTCATTGTCAGTCTTGAACACAAGGATCCATGTCAGTTTTGAACATCAGGGTCCATAAGGTCCATGTCAGTCTTGAACACTAGGGTCCATAGGGTCCATGTCAGTCTTGAACACTAGGGTTCATGTCAGTCTTGAACACCATGGTCCACAGGGTCCATGTCAGTCTTGAACACTAGGGTCCATAGGGTCCATGTCAGTCTTGAACACTAGGGTCCATGTCAGTCTTGAACACTAGGGTCCATGTCAGTCTTGAACACTAGGGTTCATGTCAGTCTTGAACACCAAGGTCCATATCAGTCTTGAACACCAGGATCCATGTCAGTCTTGAACACCATGGTCCACAGGGTCCATGTCAGTTTTGAACATCAGGGTCCATAAGGTCCATGTCAGTCTTGAACACTAGGGTCCATAGGGTCCATGTCAGTCTTGAACACTAGGACTCATGTCAGTCTTGAACACTAGGGTCCATGTCAGTCTTGAACACTAGGGTCCATGTCAGTCTTGAACACCAGGATCCATGTCAGTCTTGAACACTGGGTCCATAGGGTCCATGTCAGTCTTGAACACTAGGGTCCATGTCAGTCTTGAACACTAGGGTCTATGTCAGTCTTGAACACTTAAGTCCATGTCAGTCTTGAACACTAGGGTAAATGTCAGTCTTGAACACTAGGGTCCATGTCAGTCTTCAACACTAGGGTCCATGTCAATCTTGAACATCAAGGTTCATGTCAGTCTTGAACTCTATGGTCCATATCAGTGTTGAACACTAGGGTCCATGCTGTCTTGAAAACTAGGGTCCATGTCAGCCTTGAAAACTAGGGTCCATGGGATCCATGTCAGTCTTGAACACTAGGGTCCATGTCAGTCTTGAACACCAGGGTCCATGTCAGTCTTGAACACTAGGATCCATAGGGTCCATGTCAGTCTTGAACACTAGGGTCCATGTCAGTCTTGAACACTAGGTTCCATGTCAGTCTTGAACACTAGGGTCATTGTCAGTCTTGAACACAAGGATCCATGTCAGTCTTGAACATCAGGGTCCATAAGGTCCATGTCAGTCTTGAACACTAGGGTCCATAGGGTCCATGTCAGTCTTGAACACTAGGGTTCATGTCAGTCTTGAACACCAAGGTCCATATCAGTCTTGAACACCAGGATCCATGTCAGTCTTGAACACCATGATCCACAGGGTCCATGTCAGTCTTGAACACTAGGGTCCATGTCAGTCTTTAACACTAGGGTCCATGTCAGTCTTGAACACCAGGGTCCATGTCAGTCTTGAACACTAGGGTCCATGTCAGTTTTGAACACTAGTGTCAATTTCAGTCTTGAACACTAGGGTCCATGTCAGTCTTGAACACTAGGGTAAATAACAGTCTTGAACACTAGGGTCCATGTCAGTCTTGAACACTAGGGTCCATGTCAATCTTGAACATCAAGGTTCATGTCAGTCTTGAACACTAGGGTCCATGTCATTATTGAACTCTATGGTACATATCAGTCTTGAACACTAGGGTCCATGCCAGTCTTGAACACTAGGGTCCATTCAGTCTTGAACACTAGGGCCCATGTCAGTCTTGAAGACTAGGGTCTATGTCAGTTTTTGAACACTAGGGTCCATGTTAGTTTTGAACACTAGGGCCCATGTCAGTCTTGAACACCAGGGTCCACAGGGTCCATGTTAGTCTTGAACATTAGGGTCCATGTCAGTCTTGAACACTAGGGTCTATGTCAGTTTTTGAACACTAGGGTCCATGTTAGTTTTAACACTAGGGCCCATGTCAGTCTTGAACACCAGGGTCCATGTCAGTCTTGAACACCAGGGTCCATGTCAGTCTTGAACACTAGGGTCCATGTCAGTCTTGAACACTAGGGTCCATGTCAGTCTTTAATACTAGGGTCCATGTCAGTCTTGAAAACTAGGGTTCATGTCAGTCTTGAACACCAGGGTCCATGTCAGTCTTGAACACCAGGATCCATGTCAGTCTTGAACACCAGGGTCCATAGGATCCATGTCAGTCTTAAACATTAGGGTCCATAGGGTCCATGTCAGTCTTGAACACTAGGGTCCATGTCAGTCTTGAACACTAGGGTCATTGTCAGTCTTGAACACTAGGGTCCATGTCAGTCTTGAACACCAGGATCCATGTCTGTCTTGAACACTGGGTCCATAGGGTCCATGTCAGTCTTTAACACTAGGGTCCATGTCAGTCTTGAACACTAGGGTCCATGTCAGTCTTGAACACTAGGGTAAATGTCAGTCTTGAACACTAGGGTCCATGTCAGTCTTCAACACTAGGGTCCATGTCAATCTTGAACATCAAGGTTCATGTCTGTCTTGAACACTAGGGTCCATATCAGTCTTGAACTGTATGGTCCATATCAGTCTTGAAAACTAGGGTCCATGTCAGCCTTGAAAACTAGGGTCCATAGGATCCATGTCAGTCTTGAACACTAGGGTCCATAGGGTCCATGTCAGTCTTGAACACTAGGGTCCATAGGGTCCATGTCAGTCTTGAACACTAGGGTCCATAGGGTCCATGTCAGTCTTGAACACTAGGGTCCATGTCAGTCTTGAACACTAGGGTCCATGTCAGTCTTGAACACAAGGATCCATGTCAGTCTTGAACACTAGGGTCCATGTCAGTCTTGAACACTAGGGTCCATGTCAGTCTTGAACACTAGGGTAAATGTCAGTCTTGAACACTAGGGTCCATGCTAGTCTTGAACACTAGGGTCCATGTCAGCCTTGAAAACTAGGGTCCATAGGGTCCATGTCAGTCTTGAACACTAGGGTCCATAGGGTCCATGTCAGTCTTGAACACTAGTGTCCATGTCAGTCTTGAACACTAGGGTCTATGTCAGTCTTAAACACCAGGGTCCATGTCAGTCTTGAACATCAAAGTTCATGTCAGTCTTGAACACCAGGATCCATGTCAGTCTTGAACACCGGGGTCCATAGGATCCATGTCAGTCTTGAACACTAGGGTCCATAGGGTCCATGTCAGTCTTGAACACTAGGGTCCATGTCAGTCTTGAACACTAGGGTCCATGTCAGTCTTGAACACTAGGGTCCATGTCAGTCTTGAACACTAGGGTTCATGTCAGTCTTGAACACCAGGGTCCATGTCAGTCTTGAACACCAGGATCCTTGTCAGTCTTGAACACTAGGGTCCATAGGGTCTATGTCAGTCTTGAACACTAGTGTCCATGTTAGTCTTGAAAACTAGGGTCCATGTCAGTCTTAAACACCAGGGTCCATGTCAGTCTTGAACATCAAAGTTCATGTCAGTCTTGAACACCAGGGTCCATGTCAGTCTTGAACACTAGGGTCCATAGGGTCCATGTCAGTCTTGAACACTAGGGTCCATGTCAGTCTTGAACACTAGGGTCCATGTCAGTCTTGAACACCAGGATCCATGTCAGTCTTGAACACCAGGGTCCATAGGGTCCATGTCAGTCTTGAACACTAGGGTCCATAGGGTCCATGTCAGTTTTGAACACTAGGGTTCATGTCAGTCTTGAACACCAGGGTCCATGTCAGTCTTGAACACCAGGATCCATGTCAGTCTTGAACACCAGGGTCCTCTGGGTCTATGTCAGTCTTGAACACTAGGGTCCATAGGGTCCATGTTAGTCTTGAACACTAGGGCCCATGTCAGTCTTGAACACCAGGGTCCATGTCAGTCTTGAACACCAGGGTCTATGTCAGTCTTGAACACTAGGGTCCATGTCAGTCTTGAACACTAGGGTCCATGTCAGTCTTTAACACTAGGGTCCATGTCAGTCTTGAAAACTAGAGTTCATGTCAGTCTTGAACACCAGGGTCCATGTCAATCTTGAACACCAGGATCCATGTCAGTCTTGAACACCAGGGTCCATAGGATCCATGTCAGTCTTGAACATTAGGGTCCATAGGGTCCATGTCGGTCTTGAACACTAGGGTCCATGTCAGTCTTGAACAATAGGGTCCATGTCAGTCTTGAACACTAGGGTCCATGTCAGTCTTGAACACCAGGATCCATGTCTGTCTTGAACACTGGGTCCATAGGGTCCATGTCAGTCTTGAACACTAGGGTCCATGTCAGTCTTGAACACTAGGGTCCATGTCAGTCTTGAACACCAGGGTCCATGTCAGTCTTGAACACTAGGGTCCATGTCAGTCTTGAACACTAGGGTCCATGTCAGTCTTTAACACTAGGGTCCATGTCAGTCTTGAAAACTAGAGTTCATGTCAGTCTTGAACACCAGGGTCCATGTCAATCTTGAACACCAGGATCCATGTCAGTCTTGAACACCAGGGTCCATAGGATCCATGTCAGTCTTGAACATTAGGGTCCATAGGGTCCATGTCGGTCTTGAACACTAGGGTCCATGTCAGTCTTGAACAATAGGGTCCATGTCAGTCTTGAACACTAGGGTCCATGTCAGTCTTGAACACCAGGATCCATGTCTGTCTTGAACACTGGGTCCATAGGGTCCATGTCAGTCTTGAACACTAGGGTCCATGTCAGTCTTGAACACTAGGGTCCATGTCAGTCTTGAACACTAGGGTCCATGTCAGTCTTGAACACTAGGGTAAATTTCAGTCTTGAACACTAGGGTCCATGTCAGTCTTCAACACTAGGGTCCATGTCAATCTTGAACATCAAGGTTCATGTCAGTCTTGAACACTAGGGTCCATGTCAGTCTTGAACTCTATGGTCCATATCAGTGTTGAACACTAGGGTCCATGCCAGTCTTGAAAACTAGGGTCCATGTCAGCCTTGAAAACTAGGGTCCATAGGATCCATGTCAGTCTTGAACACTAGGGTCCATAGGGTCCATGTCAGTCTTGAACACTAGGGTCCATAGGGTCCATGTCAGTCTTGAACACTAGGGTCCATAGGGTCCATGTCAGTCTTGAACACTGGGGTCCATGTCAGTCTTGAACACTAGGGTCCATGTCAGTCTTGAACACCAGGATCCATGTCAGTCTTGAACACTAGGGTCCATGTCAGTCTTGAACACTAGGGTCCATGCCAGTCTTGAACACTAGGGTCCATGTCAGCCTTGAAAACTAGGGTCCATAGTGTCCTTGTCAGTCTTGAACACTAGGGTCCATAGGGTCCATGTCAGTCTTGAACACTAGTGTCCATGTCAGTCTTGAACACTAGGGTCCATGTCAGTCTTGAACATCAAAGTTCATGTCAGTCTTGAACACCAGGATCCATGTCAGTCTTGAACACCAGAGTCCATAGGATCCATGTCAGTCTTGAACACTAGGGTCCATAGGGTCCATGTCAGTCTTGAACACTAGGGTCCATGTCAGTCTTGAACACTAGGGTCCATGTCAGTCTTGAACACTAGGGTCCATGTCAGTCTTGAACACCAGAATCCATGTCAGTCTTGAACACTGGGTCCATAGGGTCCATGTCAGTCTTGAACACTAGGGTTCATGTAAGTCTTGAACACCAGGATCCATGTCAGTCTTGAACACTAGGGTCCATGTCAGTCTTGAACACTAGGGTCCATGTCAGTCTTGAACACTAGGGTAAATGTCAGTCTTGAACACTAGGGTCCATGCCAGTCTTGAACACTAGGGTCCATGTCAGCCTTGAAAACTAGGGTCCATAGTGTTTATGTCAGTCTGGAACACTAGGGTCCATAGGATCCATGTCAGTCTTGAACACTAGTGTCCATGTCAGTCTTGAACACTAGGGTCCATGTCAGTCTTGAACATCAAAGTTCATGTCAGTCTTGAACACCAGGATCCATGTCAGTCTTGAACACTAGGGTCCATGTCAGTCTTGAACACTAGGGTCCATGTCAGTCTTGAACACTAAAGTCCATGTCAGTCTTGAACACTAGGGTAAATGTCAGTCTTGAACACTAGGGTCCATGTCAGTCTTTAACACTAGGTTCCATGTCAATCTTGAACATCAAGGTTCATGTCAGTCTTGAACACTAGGGTCCATGTCAGTCTTGAACTCTATGGTCCATATCAGTGTTAAACACTAGGGTCCATGCTGTCTTGAAAACTAGGGTCCATGTCAGCCTTGAAAACTAGGTCCATGGGATCCATGTCAGTCTTGAACACTAGGGTCCATGTTAGTCTTAAACACTAGGGTCCATGTCAGTCTTGAACACCAGGGTCCATGTCAGTCTTGAACACTAGGATCCATAGGGTCCATGTCAGTCTTGAACACTAGGGTCCATGTCAGTCTTGAACACTAGGGTCCATGTCAGTCTTGAACACTAGGTTCCATAGGGTCCATGTCAGTCTTGAACACTAGGGTTCATGTCAGTCTTGAACACCAGGGTCCATGTCAGACTTGAACACCAGGATCCTTGTCAGTCTTGAACACTAGGGTCCATAGGGTCCATGTCAGTCTTGAACAATAGTGTCCATGTCAGTCTTGAACACTAGAGTCCATGTCAGTCTTTAACACTAGGGTCCATGTCAGTCTTGAAAACTAGGGTTCATGTCAGTCTTGAACCCCAGGGTCCATGTCAGTCTTGAACACCAGGATCCATGTCAGTCTTGAACACCAGGGTCCATAGGATCTATGTCAGTCTTGAACATTAGGGTCCATAGGGTCCATGTCAGTCTTGAACACTAGGGTCCATGTCAGTCTTGAACACTAGGGTCCATGTCAGTCTTGAACACTAGGGTCCATGTCAATCTTGAACACCAGGATCCATGTCTGTCTTGAACACTGGGTCCATAGGGTCCATGTCAGTCTTGAACACTAGGGTCCATGTCAGTCTTGAACACTAGGGTCCATGTCAGTCTTGAACACTAGGGTCCATGTCAGTCTTGAACTTTAGGGTAAATGTCAGTCTTGAACACTAGGGTCCATGTCAGTCTTCAACACTAGGGTCCATGTCAATCTTGAACATCAAGGTTCATGTCAGTCTTGAACACTAGGGTCCATGTCAGTCTTGAACTCTATGGTGTATATCAGTGTTGAACACTAGGGTCCATGCCAGTCTTGAAAACTAGGGTCCATGTCAGCCTTGAAAACTAGGGTCCATAGGATCCATGTCAGTCTTGAACACTAGGGTCCATAGGGTCCATGTCAGTCTTGAACACTAGGGTCCATAGGGTCCATGTCAGTCTTGAACACTAGGGTCCATAGGGTCCATGTCAGTCTTGAACACTAGGGTCCATGTCAGTCTTGAACACTAGGGTCCATGTCAGTCTTGAACACCAGGATCCATGTCAGTCTTGAACACTAGGGTCCATGTCAGTCTTGAACACTAGGGTCCATGTCAGTCTTGAACACTAGGGTAAATGTCAGTCTTGAACACTAGGGTCCATGCTAGTCTTGAACACTAGGGTCCATGTCAGCCTTGAAAACTAGGGTCCATAGGGTCCATGTCAGTCTTGAACACTAGGGTCCATAGGGTCCATGTCAGTCTTGAACACTAGGGTCCATGTCAGTCTTGAACACTAGGGTCCATGTCAGTCTTGAACACTAGGGTCCATGTCAGTCTTGAACAATAGGGTCCATGTCAGTCTTGAACACTAGGGTCCATTCAGTCTTGAACACTAGGGTCCATGTCAGTCTTGAACACTAGGATCCATGTCAGTCTTGAACACCAGGGTCCTCTGGGTCCATGTCAGTCTTGAACACTAGGGTCCATAGGGTCCATGTTAGTCTTGAACACTAGGGCCCATGTCAGTCTTGAACACCAGGGTCCATGTCAGTCTTGAACACCAGGGTCTATGTCAGTCTTGAACACTAGGGTCCATGTCAGTCTTGAACACTAGGGTCCATGTCAGTCTTTAACACTAGGGTCCATGTCAGTCTTGAAAACTAGAGTTCATGTCAGTCTTGAACACCAGGGTCCATGTCGATCTTGAACACCAGGATCCATGTCAGTCTTGAACACCAGGGTCCATAGGATCCATGTCAGTCTTGAACATTAGGGTCCATAGGGTCCATGTCAGTCTTGAACACTAGGGTCCATGTCAGTCTTGAACACTAGGGTCCATGTCAGTCTTGAACACTAGGGTCCATGTCAGTCTTGAACACCAGGATCCATGTCTGTCTTGAACACTGGGTCCATAGGGTCCATGTCAGTCTTGAACACTAGGGTCCATGTCAGTCTTGAACACTAGGGTCCATGTCAGTCTTGAACACTAGGGTAAATGTCAGTCTTGAACACTAGGGTCCATGTCAGTCTTGAACACTAGGGTCCATGTCAATCTTGAACATCAAGGTTCATGTCAGTCTTGAACACTAGGGTCCATGTCAGTCTTGAACTCTATGGTCCATATCAGTCCAACACTAGGGTCCATGTCAGTCTTGAACACTAGGGTCCATGTCAGTCTTGAACACTAGGGTCCATAGGATCCATGTCAGTCTTGAACACTAGGGTCCATAGGGTCCATGTCAGTCTTGAACACTAGGGTCCATAGGGTCCATGTCAGTCTTGAACACTAGGGTCCATAGGGTCCATGTCAGTCTTGAACACTAGGGTCCATAGGGTCCATGTCAGTCTTGAACACTGGGGTCCATGTCAGTCTTGAACACTAGGGTCCATGTCAGTCTTGAACACCAGGATCCATGTCAGTCTTGAACACTAGGGTCCATGTCAGTCTTGAACACTAGGGTCCATGTCAGCCTTGAAAACTAGGGTCCATAGTGTCCATGTCAGTCTTGAACACTAGGGTCCATAGGGTCCATGTCAGTCTTGAACACTAGTGTCCATGTCAGTCTTGAACACTAGGGTCCATGTCAGTCTTGAACATCAAAGTTCATGTCAGTCTTGAACACCAGGATCCATGTCAGTCTTGAACACCAGAGTCCATAGGATCCATGTCAGTCTTGAACACTAGGGTCCATAGGGTCCATGTCAGTCTTGAACACTAGGGTCCATGTCAGTCTTGAACACCAGGGTCCATGTCAGTCTTTAACACTAGGGTCCATGTCAGTCTTGAACACCAGGGTCCATGTCAGTCTTGAACACTAGGGTCCATGTCAGTCTTGAACACTAGGGTCCATGTAAGTCTTGAACACCAGGATCCATGTCAGTCTTGAACACTAGGGTCCATGTCAGTCTTGAACACTAGGGTCCATGTCAGTCTTGAACACTAGGGTCCATGTCAGTCTTGAACACTAGGGTCCATGTCAGTCTTGAAAACTAGGGTCCATAGTGTCCATGTCAGTCTTGAACACTAGGGTCCATAGGGTCCATGTCAGTCTTGAACACTAGGGTCCATGTCAGTCTTGAACACTAGGGTCCATGTCAGTCTTGAACACTAGGGTCCTTGTCAGTCTTGAACATCAAAGTTCATGTCAGTCTTAAACACCAGGATCCATGTCAGTCTTGAACACTAGGGTCCATAGGGTCCATGTCAGTCTTGAACACTAGGGTCCATGTCAGTCTTGAACACTAGGGTCCATGTCAGTCTTGAACACTAGGGTCCATGTCAGTCTTGAACACCAGAATCCATGTCAGTCTTGAACACTGGGTCCATAGGGTCCATGTCAGTCTTGAACACTAGGGTCCATGTCAGTCTTGAACACTAGGGTCCATGTCAGTCTTGAACACTAAAGTCCATGTCAGTCTTGAACACTAGGGTAAATGTCAGTCTTGAACACTAGGGTCCATGTCAGTCTTCAACACTAGGTTCTATGTCAATCTTGAACATCAAGGTTCATGTCAGTCTTGAACACTAGGGTCCATGTCAGTCTTGAACTCTATGGTCCATATCAGTGTTGAACACTAGGGTCCATGCTGTCTTGAAAACTAGGGTCCATGTCAGCCTTGAAAACTAGGGTCCATGGGATCCATGTCAGTCTTGAACACTAGGGTCCATGTTAGTCTTAAACACTAGGGTCCATGTCAGTCTTGAACACCAGGGTCCATGTCAGTCTTGAACACTAGGATCCATAGGGTCCATGTCAGTCTTGAACACTAGGGTCCATGTCAGTCTTGAACACTAGGGTCCATGTCAGTCTTGAACACTAGGTTCCATGTCAGTCTTGAACACTAGGGTCATTGTCAGTCTTGAACACCAGGATCCATATCAGTCTTGAACATCAGGGTCCATAAGGTCCATGTCAGTCTTGAACACTAGGGTTCATGTCAGTCTTGAACACCAAGGTCCATATCAGTCTTGAACACCAGGATCCATGTCAGTCTTGAACACCAGGGTCCACAGGGTCCATGTCAGTCTTGAACACTAGGGTCCATAGGGTCCATGTCAGTCTTGAACACTAGGGTCCATGTCAGTCTTGAACACCAGGGTCCATGTCAGTCTTTAACACTAGGGTCCATGTCAGTCTTGAACACCAGGGTCCATGTCAGTCTTGAACACTAGGGTCCATGTCAGTCTTGAACACTAGTGTCCATTTCATTCTTGAACACTAGGGTCCATGCCAGTCTTGAACACTAGGGTCCATGTCAGTCTTGAACACTAGGGTCCATGTCAGTCTTGAACACTAGGGTCCATGTCAGTCTTGAACACTAGGATCCATGTCAGTCTTGAACACCAGGGTCCATAGGGTCCATGTCAGTCTTGAACACTAGAGTCCATAGGGTCCATGTCAGTCTTGAACACTAGGGTTCATGTCAGTCTTGAACACCAGGGTCCATGTCAGTCTTGAACACCAGGATCCTTGTCAGTCTTGAACACTAGGGTCCATAGGGTCCATGTCAGTCTTGAACACTAGTGTCCATGTCAGTCTTGAACACTAGAGTCCATGTCAGTCTTTAACACTAGGGTCCATGTCAGTCTTGAAAACTAGGGTTCATGTCAGTCTTGAATACCAGGGTCCATGTCAGTCTTGAACACCAGGATCCATGTCAGTCTTGAACACCAGGGTCCATAGGATCTATGTCAGTCTTGAACACCAGGGTCCATAGGATCTATGTCAGTCTTGAACATTAGGGTCCATAGGGTCCATGTCAGTCTTGAACACTAGGGTCCATGTCAGTCTTGAACACTAGGGTCCATGTCAGTCTTGAACACTAGGGTCCATGTCAATCTTGAACACCAGGATCCATGTCTGTCTTGAACACTGGGTCCATAGGGTCCATGTCAGTCTTGAACACTAGGGTCCATGTCAGTCTTGAACACTAGGGTCCATGTCAGTCTTGAACACTAGGGTCCATGTCAGTTTTGAACTTTAGGGTAAATGTCAGTCTTGAACACTAGGGTCCATGTCAGTCTTCAACACTAGGGTCCATGTCAATCTTGAACATCAAGGTTCATGTCAGTCTTGAACACTAGGGTCCATGTCAGTCTTGAACTCTATGGTGTATATCAGTGTTGAACACTAGGGTCCATGCCAGTCTTGAAAACTAGGGTCCATGTCAGCCTTGAAAACTAGGGTCCATAGGATCCATGTCAGTCTTGAACACTAGGGTCCATAGGGTCCTTGTCAGTCTTGAACACTAGGGTCCATAGGGTCCATGTCAGTCTTGAACACTAGGGTCCATAGGGTCCATGTCAGTCTTGAACACTAGGGTCCATGTCAGTCTTGAACACTAGGGTCCATGTCAGTCTTGAACACCAGGATCCATGTCAGTCTTGAACACTAGGGTCCATGTAAGTCTTGAACACTAGGGTCCATGTCAGTCTTGAACACTAGGGTAAATGTCAGTCTTGAACACTAGGGTCCATGCTAGTCTTGAACACTAGGGTCCATGTCAGCCTTGAAAACTAGGGTCCATAGGGTCCATGTCAGTCTTGAACACTAGGGTCCATAGGGTCCATGTCAGTCTTGAACACTAGGGTCCATGTCAGTCTTGAACACTAGGGTCCATGTCAGTCTTGAACACTAGGGTCCATGTCAGTCTTGAACACTAGGGTCCATGTCAGTCTTGAACACTAGGGTCCATTCAGTCTTGAACACTAGGGTCCATGTCAGTCTTGAACACTAGGATCCATGTCAGTCTTGAACACCAGGGTCAATAGGATCCATTTCAGTCTTGAACACTAGGGTCCATAGGGTCCATGTCAGTCTTTAACACTAGAGTTCATGTCAGTGTTGAACACCAGGGTCCATGTCAGTCTTGAACACCAGGATCCATGTCAGTCTTGGACACTAGGGTCCATAGGGTCCATGTCAGTCTTGAACACTAGGGTCCATAGGGTCCATGTCAGTCTTGAACACTAGGGTCTATGTCAGTTTTGAACACTAGGGTCCATGTCAGTCTTGAACACCAGGGTCCATGTCAATCTTGAACACCAGGGTTCATGTCAGTCTTGAACACCAGGATCCATGTCAGTCTTGAACACCAGGGTCCATAGGGTCCATGTCAGTCTTGAACACTAGGGTCCATAGGGTCCATGTCAGTCTTGAACACTAGGGTCCATGTCAGTCTTGAACACTAGGGTCCATGTCAGTCTTGAACACCAGGATCCATGTCAGTCTTGAACACCAGGGTCGATAGGGTCTATGTCAGTCTTTAACACTAGGGTCCATGTCAGTCTTGAACACTAGGGTTCATGTCAGTCTTGAACACCAGGGTCCATGTCAGTCTTGAACACCAGGATCCATGTCAGTCTTGAACACCAGGGTCCATATGGTCCATGTCAGTTTTGAACACTAGGGTCCATAGGGTCCATGTCAGTCTTGAACACTAGGGTCCATGTCAGTCTTGAACACTAGGGTCCATGTCAGTCTTGAACAACAGGATCCATGTCAGTCTTGAACACCAGGGTCGATAGGGTCCATGTCAGTCTTGAACACTAGGGTTCATGTCAGTCTTGAACACTAGGGTCCATGTCAGTCTTGAACTCTATGGTGCATATCAGTGTTGAACACTAGGGTCCATGCCAGTCTTGAAAACTAGGGTCCATGTCAGCCTTGAAAACTAGGGTCTATAGGATCCATGTCAGTCTTGAACACTAGGGTCCATAGGGTCCTTGTCAGTCTTGAACACTAGGGTCCATAGGGTCCATGTCAGTCTTGAACACTAGGGTCCATGTCAGTCTTGAACACTAGGGTCCATGTCAGTCTTGAACACCAGGATCCATGTCAGTCTTGAACACTAGGGTCCATGTCAGTCTTGAACACTAGGGTCCATGTCAGTCTTGAACACTAGGGTAAATGTCAGTCTTGAACACTAGGGTCCATGTCAGTCTTGAACACTAGGGTCCATGTCAGTCTTGAACACTAGGTTCCATGTCAGTCTTGAACACTAGGGTCATTGTCAGTCTTGAACACCAGGATCCATATCAGTCTTGAACATCAGGGTCCATAAGGTCCATGTCAGTCTTGAACACTAGGGTTCATGTCAGTCTTGAACACCAAGGTCCATATCAGTCTTGAAAACCAGGATCCATGTCAGTGTTGAACACCAGGGTCCACAGGGTCCATGTCAGTCTTGAACACTAGGGTCCATAGGGTCCATGTCAGTCTTGAACACTAGGGTCCATGTCAGTCTTGAACACCAGGGTCCATGTCAGTCTTTAACACTAGGGTCCATGTCAGTCTTGAACACCAGGGTCCATGTCAGTCTTGAACACTAGGGTCCATGTCAGTCTTGAACACTAGGGTCCATGTCAGTCTTGAACACTAGGGTCCATGTCAGTCTTGAACACTAGGGTCCATGTCAGTCTTGAACACTAGGGTCCATGTCAGTCTTGAACACTAGGGTCCATGTCAGTCTTGAACACTAGGATCCATGTCAGTCTTGAACACCAGGGTCCATAGGGTCCATGTCAGTCTTGAACACTAGAGTCCATAGGGTCCATGTCAGTCTTGAACACTAGGGTTCATGTCAGTCTTGAACACCAGGGTCCATGTCAGTCTTGAACACCAGGATCCTTGTCAGTCTTGAACACTAGGGTCCATAGGGTCCATGTCAGTCTTGAACACTAGTGTCCATGTCAGTCTTTAACACTAGGGTCCATGTCAGTCTTGAAAACTAGGGTTCATGTCAGTCTTGAACCCCAGGGTCCATGTCAGTCTTGAACACCAGGATCCATGTCAGTCTTGAACACCAGGGTCCATAGGATCTATGTCAGTCTTGAACATTAGGGTCCATAGGGTCCATGTCAGTCTTGAACACTAGGGTCCATGTCAGTCTTGAACACTAGGGTCCATGTCAGTCTTGAACACTAGGGTCCATGTCAATCTTGAACACCAGAATCCATGTCTGTCTTGAACACTGGGTCCATAGGGTCCATGTCAGTCTTGAACACTAGGGTCCATGTCAGTCTTGAACACTAGGGTCCATGTCAGTCTTGAACACTAGGGTCCATGTCAGTCTTGAACTTTAGGGTAAATGTCAGTCTTGAACACTAGGGTCCATGTCAGTCTTCAACACTAGGGTCCATGTCAATCTTGAACATCAAGGTTCATGTCAGTCTTGAACACTAGGGTCCATGTCAGTCTTGAACTCTATGGTGTATATCAGTGTTGAACACTAGGGTCCATGCCAGTCTTGAAAACTAGGGTCCATGTCAGCCTTGAAAACTAGGGTCCATAGGATCCATGTCAGTCTTGAACACTAGGGTCCATAGGGTCCTTGTCAGTCTTGAACACTAGAGTCCATAGGGTCCATGTCAGTCTTGAACACTAGGGTCCATAGGGTCCATGTCAGTCTTGAACACTAGGGTCCATGTCAGTCTTGAACACTAGGGTCCATGTCAGTCTTGAACACCAGGATCCATGTCAGTCTTGAACACTAGGGCCCATGTCAGTCTTGAACACTAGGGTCCATGTCAGTCTTGAACACTAGGGTAAATGTCAGTCTTGAACACTAGGGTCCATGCTAGTCTTGAACACTAGGGTCCATGTCAGCCTTGAAAACTAGGGTCCATAGGGTCCATGTCAGTCTTGAACACTAGGGTCCATAGGGTCCATGTCAGTCTTGAACACTAGGGTCCATGTCAGTCTTGAACACTAGGGTCCATGTCAGTCTTGAACACTAGGGTCCATGTCAGTCTTGAACACTAGGGTCCATGTCAGTCTTGAACACTAGGGTCCATTCAGTCTTGAACACTAGGGTCCATGTCAGTCTTGAACACTAGGATCCATGTCAGTCTTGAACACCAGGGTCAATAGGATCCATTTCAGTCTTGAACACTAGGGTCCATAGGGTCCATGTCAGTCTTTAACACTAGGGTTCATGTAAGTGTTGAACACCAGGGTCCATGTCAGTCTTGAACACCAGGATCCATGTCAGTCTTGGACACTAGGGTCCATAGGGTCCATGTCAGTCTTGAACACTAGGGTCCATAGGGTCCATGTCAGTCTTGAACACTAGGGTCTATGTCAGTTTTGAACACTAGGGTCCATGTCAGTCTTGAACACCAGGGTCCATGTCAATCTTGAACACCAGGGTTCATGTCAGTCTTGAACACCAGGATCCATGTCAGTCTTGAACACCAGGGTCCATAGGGTCCATGTCAGTCTTGAACACTAGGGTCCATAGGGTCCATGTCAGTCTTGAACACTAGGGTCCATGTCAGTCTTGAACACTAGGGTCCATGTCAGTCTTGAACACCAGGATCCATGTCAGTCTTGAAAACCAGGGTCGATAGGGTCTATGTCAGTCTTGAACACTAGGGTCCATGTCAGTCTTGAACACAAGGGTTCATGTCAGTCTTGAACACCAGGGTCCATGTCAGTCTTGAACACCAGGATCCATGTCAGTCTTTAACTTCAGGGTCCACAGGATCCATGTCAGTCTTGAACACTAGGGTCCATAGGGTCCATGTCAGTCTTGAACACTAGGGTCCTTGTCAGTCTTTAACACCAGGTTCCATATCAGTCTTGAACACTAGGGTCCATGTCAGTCTTGAACACTAGGGTCCATAGGATCCATGTTAGTCTTGAACACTAGGGTCCATGTCAGTCTTGAACACTAGGGTCCATGTCAGTGTTGAACACTAGGGTCCATGTCATTCTTGAACACTAGGGTCCATGTCAGTCTTGAACACCAAGTTCCATATCAGTCTTGAACACTAGGGTCCATGTCAGTCTTGAACACTAGGATCCATGTCAGTCTTGAACACTAGGGTCCATGTCAGTCTTGAACACTAGGGTCCATGTCAGTCTTGAACACTAGGGTCCATGTCAGTTTTGAACTTTAGGGTAAATGTCAGTCTTGAACACTAGGGTCCATGTCAGTCTTCAACACTAGGGTCCATGTCAATCTTGAACATCAAGGTTCATGTCAGTCTTGAACACTAGGGTCCATGTCAGTCTTGAACTCTATGGTGCATATCAGTGTTGAACACTAGGGTCAATGCCAGTCTTGAAAACTAGGGTCCATGTCAGCCTTGAAAACTAGGGTCCATAGGGTCCTTGTCAATCTTGAACACCAGAATCCATGTCAGTCTTGAACACTGGGTCCATAGGGTCCATGTCAGTCTTGAACACTAGGGTCCATGTCAGTCTTGAACACTAGGGTCCATGTCAGTCTTGAACACTAGGGTCCATGTCAGTCTTGAACACTAGGGTCCATGTCAGTCTTGAACACTAGGGTCCATGTCAGTCTTGAACACTAGGGTCCATGTCAGTCTTGAACATCAAGGTTCATGTCAGTCTTGAACACTAGGGTCCATGTCAGTCTTGAACTCTATGGTGTATATCAGTGTTGAACACTAGGGTCCATGCCAGTCTTGAAAACTAGGGTCCATGTCAGCCTTGAAAACTAGGGTCCATAGGATCCATGTCAGTCTTGAACACTAGGGTCCATAGGGTCCTTGTCAGTCTTGAACACTAGGGTCCATAGGGTCCATGTCAGTCTTGAACACTAGGGTCCATAGGGTCCATGTCAGTCTTGAACACTAGGGTCCATGTCAGTCTTGAACACTAGGGTCCATGTCAGTCTTGAACACCAGGATCCATGTCAGTCTTGAACACTAGGGTCCATGTCAGTCTTGAACACTAGGGTCCATGTCAGTCTTGAACACTAGGGTAAATGTCAGTCTTGAACACTAGGGTCCATGTCAGTCTTGAACACTAGGGTCCATGTCAGTCTTGAACACTAGGTTCCATGTCAGTCTTGAACACTAGGGTCATTGTCAGTCTTGAACACCAGGATCCATATCAGTCTTGAACATCAGGGTCCATAAGGTCCATGTCAGTCTTGAACACTAGGGTTCATGTCAGTCTTGAACACCAAGGTCCATATCAGTCTTGAAAACCAGGATCCATGTCAGTCTTGAACACCAGGGTCCACAGGGTCCATGTCAGTCTTGAACACTAGGGTCCATAGGGTCCATGTCAGTCTTGAACACTAGGGTCCATGTCAGTCTTGAACACCAGGGTCCATGTCAGTCTTTAACACTAGGGTCCATGTCAGTCTTGAACACCAGGGTCCATGTCAGTCTTGAACACTAGGGTCCATGTCAGTCTTGAACACTAGTGTCCATTTCATTCTTGAACACTAGGGTCCATGCCAGTCTTGAACACTAGGGTCCATGTCAGTCTTGAACACTAGGGTCCATGTCAGTCTTGAACACTAGGGTCCATGTCAGTCTTGAACACTAGGATCCATGTCAGTCTTGAACACCAGGGTCCATAGGGTCCATGTCAGTCTTGAACACTAGAGTCCATAGGGTCCATGTCAGTCTTGAACACTAGGGTTCATGTCAGTCTTGAACACCAGGGTCCATGTCAGTCTTGAACACCAGGATCCTTGTCAGTCTTGAACACTAGGGTCCATAGGGTCCATGTCAGTCTTGAACACTAGTGTCCATGTCAGTCTTGAACACTAGAGTCCATGTCAGTCTTTAACACTAGGGTCCATGTCAGTCTTGAAAACTAGGGTTCATGTCAGTCTTGAACACCAGGATCCATGTCAGTCTTGAACACCAGGGTCCATAGGATCTATGTCAGTCTTGAACATTAGGGTCCATAGGGTCCATGTCAGTCTTGAACACTAGGGTCCATGTCAGTCTTGAACACTAGGGTCCATGTCAGTCTTGAACACTAGGGTCCTTGTCAATCTTGAACACCAGAATCCATGTCTGTCTTGAACACTGGGTCCATAGGGTCCATGTCAGTCTTGAACACTAGGGTCCATGTCAGTCTTGAACACTAGGGTCCATGTCAGTCTTGAACACTAGGGTCCATGTCAGTTTTGAACTTTAGGGTAAATGTCAGTCTTGAACACTAGGGTCCATGTCAGTCTTCAACACTAGGGTCCATGTCAATCTTGAACATCAAGGTTCATGTCAGTCTTGAACACTAGGGTCCATGTCAGTCTTGAACTCTATGGTGCATATCAGTGTTGAACACTAGGGTCAATGCCAGTCTTGAAAACTAGGGTCCATGTCAGCCTTGAAAACTAGGGTCCATAGGATCCATGTCAGTCTTGAACACTAGGGTCCATAGGGTCCTTGTCAGTCTTGAACACTAGAGTCCATAGGGTCCATGTCAGTCTTGAACACTAGGGTCCATAGGGTCCATGTCAGTCTTGAACACTAGGGTCCATGTCAGTCTTGAACACTAGGGTCCATGTCAGTCTTGAACACCAGGATCCATGTCAGTCTTGAACACTAGGGCCCATGTCAGTCTTGAACACTAGGGTCCATGTCAGTCTTGAACACTAGGGTAAATGTCAGTCTTGAACACTAGGGTCCATGCTAGTCTTGAACACTAGGGTCCATGTCAGCCTTGAAAACTAGGGTCCATAGGGTCCATGTCAGTCTTGAACACTAGGGTCCATAGGGTCCATGTCAGTCTTGAACACTAGGGTCCATGTCAGTCTTGAACACTAGGGTCCATGTCAGTCTTGAACACTAGGGTCCATGTCAGTCTTGAACACTAGGGTCCATTCAGTCTTGAACACTAGGGTCCATGTCAGTCTTGAACACTAGGGTCCATGTCAGTCTTGAACACTAGGATCCATGTCAGTCTTGAACACCAGGGTCAATAGGATCCATTTCAGTCTTGAACACTAGGGTCCATAGGGTCCATGTCAGTCTTTAACACTAGGGTTCATGTAAGTGTTGAACACCAGGGTCCATGTCAGTCTTGAACACCAGGATCCATGTCAGTCTTGGACACTAGGGTCCATAGGGTCCATGTCAGTCTTGAACACTAGGGTCCATAGGGTCCATGTCAGTCTTGAACACTAGGGTCTATGTCAGTTTTGAACACTAGGGTCCATGTCAGTCTTGAACACCAGGGTCCATGTCAATCTTGAACACCAGGGTTCATGTCAGTCTTGAACACCAGGATCCATGTCAGTCTTGAACACCAGGGTCCATAGTGTCCATGTCAGTCTTGAACACTAGGGTCCATAGGGTCCATGTCAGTCTTGAACACTAGGGTCCATGTCAGTCTTGAACACTAGGGTCCATGTCAGTCTTGAACACCAGGATCCATGTCAGTCTTGAAAACCAGGGTCGATAGGGTCTATGTCAGTCTTGAACACTAGGGTCCATGTCAGTCTTGAACACTAGGGTTCATGTCAGTCTTGAACACCAGGGTCCATGTCAGTCTTGAACACTAGGGTCCATGTCAGTCTTGAACACTAGGGTCCATGTCAGTTTTGAACTTTAGGGTAAATGTCAGTCTTGAACACTAGGGTCCATGTCAGTCTTCAACACTAGGGTCCATGTCAATCTTGAACATCAAGGTTCATGTCAGTCTTGAACACTAGGGTCCATGTCAGTCTTGAACTCTATGGTGCATATCAGTGTTGAACACTAGGGTCAATGCCAGTCTTGAAAACTAGGGTCCATGTCAGCCTTGAAAACTAGGGTCCATAGGGTCCTTGTCAATCTTGAACACCAGAATCCATGTCTGTCTTGAACACTGGGTCCATAGGGTCCATGTCAGTCTTGAACACTAGGGTCCATGTCAGTCTTGAACACAAGGGTCCATGTCAGTCTTGAACACTAGGGTCCATGTCAGTCTTGAACACTAGGGTAAATGTCAGTCTTGAACACTAGGGTCCATGTCAGTCTTCAACACTAGGGTCCATGTCAATCTTGAACATCAAGGTTCATGTCAGTCTTGAACACTAGGGTCCATGTCAGTCTTGAACTCTATGGTGCATATCAGTGTTGAACACTAGGGTCAATGCCAGTCTTGAAAACTAGGGTCCATGTCAGCCTTGAAAACTAGGGTCCATAGGATCCATGTCAGTCTTGAACACTAGGGTCCATAGGGTCCTTGTCAGTCTTGAACACTAGAGTCCATAGGGTCCATGTCAGTCTTGAACACTAGGGTCCATAGGGTCCATGTCAGTCTTGAACACTAGGGTCCATGTCAGTCTTGAACACTAGGGTCCATGTCAGTCTTGAACACCAGGATCCATGTCAGTCTTGAACACTAGGGCCCATGTCAGTCTTGAACACTAGGGTCCATGTCAGTCTTGAACACTAGGGTAAATGTCAGTCTTGAACACTAGGGTCCATGCTAGTCTTGAACACTAGGGTCCATGTCAGCCTTGAAAACTAGGGTCCATAGGGTCCATGTCAGTCTTGAACACTAGGGTCCATAGGGTCCATGTCAGTCTTGAACACTAGGGTCCATGTCAGTCTTGAACACTAGGGTCCATGTCAGTCTTGAACACTAGGGTCCATGTCAGTCTTGAACACTAGGGTCCATGTCAGTCTTGAACACTAGGGTCCATGTCAGTCTTGAACACTAGGGTCCATGTCAGTCTTGAACACTAGGATCCATGTCAGTCTTGAACACCAGGGTCAATAGGATCCATTTCAGTCTTGAACACTAGGGTCCATAGGGTCCATGTCAGTCTTTAACACTAGGGTTCATGTAAGTGTTGAACACCAGGGTCCATGTCAGTCTTGAACACCAGGATCCATGTCAGTCTTGGACACTAGGGTCCATGTCAGTCTTGAACACTAGGGTCCATAGGGTCCATGTCAGTCTTGAACACTAGGGTCTATGTCAGTTTTGAACACTAGGGTCCATGTCAGTCTTGAACACCAGGGTCCATGTCAATCTTGAACACCAGGGTTCATGTCAGTCTTGAACACCAGGATCCATGTCAGTCTTGAACACTAGGGTCCATAGGGTCCATGTCAGTCTTGAACACTAGGGTCCATAGGGTCCATGTCAGTCTTGAACACTAGGGTCCATGTCAGTCTTGAACACTAGGGTCCATGTCAGTCTTGAACACCAGGATCCATGTCAGTCTTGAAAACCAGGGTCGATAGGGTCTATGTCAGTCTTGAACACTAGGGTCCATGTCAGTCTTGAACACTAGGGTTCATGTCAGTCTTGAACACCAGGGTCCATGTCAGTCTTGAACACCAGGATCCATGTCAGTCTTTAACTTCAGGGTCCACAGGATCCATGTCAGTCTTGAACACTAGGGTCCATAGGGTCCATGTCAGTCTTGAACACTAGGGTCCTTGTCAGTCTTTAACACCAGGTTCCATATCAGTCTTGAACACTAGGGTCCATGTCAGTCTTGAACACTAGGGTCCATAGGATCCATGTTAGTCTTGAACACTAGGGTCCATGTCAGTCTTGAACACTAGGGTCCATGTCAGTGTAGAACACTAGGGTCCATGTCATTCTTGAACACTAGGGTCCATGTCAGTCTTGAACACCAAGTTCCATATCAGTCTTGAACACTAGGGTCCATGTCAGTCTTGAACACTAGGATCCATGTCAGTCTTGAACACTAGGGTCCATGTCAGTCTTGAACACTAGGGTCCTTGTCAGTCTTGAACACTAGGGTCCATGTCAGTCTTTAACACTAGGGTCCATGCCAGTCTTGAACACTAGGGTCCATGTCAGTCTTGAAAACTAAGGTCCATAGGGTCCATGTCAGTTTTGAACACCAGGGTCCATGTCAGTCTTGAACACCAGGATCCATGTCAGTCTTGAACACCAGGGTCCTCTGGGTCCATGTCAGTCTTGAACACTAGGGTCCATAGGGTCCATGTTAGTCTTGAACACTAGGGCCCATGTCAGTCTTGAACACCAGGGTCCATGTCAGTCTTGAACACCAGGGTCTATGTCATTCTTGAACACTAGGGTCCATGTCAGTCTTGAACACTAGGGTCCATGTCAGTCTTTAACACTAGGGTCCATGTCAGTCTTGAAAACTAGGGTTCATGTCAGTCTTGAACACCAGGGTCCATGTCAATCTTGAACACCAGGATCCATGTCAGTCTTGAACACCAGGATCCATGTCAGTCTTGAACACCAGGGTCGATAGGGTCCATGTCAGTCTTGAACACTAGGGTTCATGTCAGTCTTGAACACTAGGGTCCATGTCAGTCTTGAACTCTATGGTGCATATCAGTGTTGAACACTAGGGTCCATGCCAGTCTTGAAAACTAGGGTCCATGTCAGCCTTGAAAACTAGGGTCCATAGGATCCATGTCAGTCTTGAACACTAGGGTCCATAGGGTCCTTGTCAGTCTTGAACACTAAGGTCCATAGGGTCCATGTCAGTCTTGAACACTAGGGTCCATGTCAGTCTTGAACACTAGGGTCCATGTCAGTCTTGAACACCAGGATCCATGTCAGTCTTGAACACTAGGGTCCATGTCAGTCTTGAACACTAGGGTCCATGTCAGTCTTGAACACTAGGGTAAATGTCAGTCTTGAACACTAGGGTCCATGTCAGTCTTGAACACTAGGGTCCATGTCAGTCTTGAACACTAGGTTCCATGTCAGTCTTGAACACTAGGCTCATTGTCAGTCTTGAACACCAGGATCCATATCAGTCTTGAACATCAGGGTCCATAAGGTCCATGTCAGTCTTGAACACTAGGGTTCATGTCAGTCTTGAACACCAAGGTCCATATCAGTCTTGAAAACCAGGATCCATGTCAGTCTTGAACACCAGGGTCCACAGGGTCCATGTCAGTCTTGAACACTAGGGTCCATAGGGTCCATGTCAGTCTTGAACACTAGGGTCCATGTCAGTCTTGAACACCAGGGTCCATGTCAGTCTTTAACACTAGGGTCCATGTCAGTCTTGAACACTAGGGTTCATGTCAGTCTTGAACACCAGGGTCCATGTCAGTCTTGAACACCAGGATCCTTGTCAGTCTTGAACACTAGGGTCCATAGGGTCCATGTCAGTCTTGAACACTAGTGTCCATGTCAGTCTTGAACACTAGAGTCCATGTCAGTCTTTAACACTAGGGTCCATGTCAGTCTTGAAAACTAGGGTTCATGTCAGTCTTGAACACCAGGATCCATGTCAGTCTTGAACACCAGGGTCCATAGGATCTATGTCAGTCTTGAACATTAGGGTCCATAGGGTCCATGTCAGTCTTGAACACTAGGGTCCATGTCAGTCTTGAACACTAGGGTCCATGTCAGTCTTGAACACTAGGGTCCTTGTCAATCTTGAACACCAGGATCCATGTCTGTCTTGAACACTGGGTCCATAGGGTCCATGTCAGTCTTGAACACTAGGGTCCATGTCAGTCTTGAACACTAGGGTCCATGTCAGTCTTGAACACTAGGGTCCATGTCAGTTTTGAACTTTAGGGTAAATGTCAGTCTTGAACACTAGGGTCCATGTCAGTCTTCAACACTAGGGTCCATGTGAATCTTGAACATCAAGGTTCATGTCAGTCTTGAACACTAGGGTCCATGTCAGTCTTGAACTCTATGGTCCATATCAGTGTTGAACACTAGGGTCAATGCCAGTCTTGAAAACTAGGGTCCATGTCAGCCTTGAAAACTAGGGTCCATAGGATCCATGTCAGTCTTGAACACTAGGGTCCATAGGGTCCTTGTCAGTCTTGAACACTAGAGTCCATAGGGTCCATGTCAGTCTTGAACACTAGGGTCCATAGGGTCCATGTCAGTCTTGAACACTAGGGTCCATGTCAGTCTTGAACACTAGGGTCCATGTCAGTCTTGAACACCAGGATCCATGTCAGTCTTGAACACTAGGGCCCATGTCAGTCTTGAACACTAGGGTCCATGTCAGTCTTGAACACTAGGGTAAATGTCAGTCTTGAACACTAGGGTCCATGCTAGTCTTGAACACTAGGGTCCATGTCAGCCTTGAAAACTAGGGTCCATAGGGTCCATGTCAGTCTTGAACACTAGGGTCCATAGGGTCCATGTCAGTCTTGAACACTAGGGTCCATGTCAGTCTTGAACACTAGGGTCCATGTCAGTCTTGAACACTAGGGTCCATGTCAGTCTTGAACACTAGGGTCCATGTCAGTCTTGAACACTAGGGTCCATTCAGTCTTGAACACTAGGGTCCATGTCAGTCTTGAACACTAGGGTCCATGTCAGTCTTGAACACCAGGGTCAATAGGATCCATTTCAGTCTTGAACACTAGGGTCCATAGGGTCCATGTCAGTCTTTAACACTAGGGTTCATGTAAGTGTTGAACACCAGGGTCCATGTCAGTCTTGAACACCAGGATCCATGTCAGTCTTGGACACTAGGGTCCATAGGGTCCATGTCAGTCTTGAACACTAGGGTCCATAGGGTCCATGTCAGTCTTGAACACTAGGGTCTATGTCAGTTTTGAACACTAGGGTCCATGTCAGTCTTGAACACCAGGGTCCATGTCAATCTTGAACACCAGGGTCCATGTCAATCTTGAACACCAGGATCCATGTCAGTCTTGAACACCAGGGTCCATAGGGTCCATGTCAGTCTTGAACACTAGGGTCCATAGGGTCCATGTCAGTCTTGAACACTAGGGTCCATGTCAGTCTTGAACACTAGGGTCCATGTCAGTCTTGAACACCAGGATCCATGTCAGTCTTGAACACCAGGGTCGATAGGGTCCATGTCAGTCTTGAACACTAGGGTCCATGTCAGTCTTGAACACTAGGGTTCATGTTAGTCTTGAACACCAGGGTCCATGTCAGTCTTGAACACCAGGATCCATGTCAGTCTTTAACTTCAGGGTCCACAGGATCCATGTCAGTCTTGAACACTAGGGTCCATAGGGTCCATGTCAGTCTTGAACACTAGGGTCCTTGTCAGTCTTTAACACCAGGTTCCATATCAGTCTTGAACACTAGGGTCCATGTCAGTCTTGAACACTAGGGTCCATAGGATCCATGTTAGTCTTGAACACTAGGGTCCATGTCAGTCTTGAACACTAGGGTCCATGTCAGTGTAGAACACTAGGGTCCATGTCATTCTTGAACACTAGGGTCCATGTCAGTCTTGAACACCAAGTTCCATATCAGTCTTGAACACTAGGGTCCATGTCAGTCTTGAACACTAGGATCCATGTCAGTCTTGAACACTAGGGTCCATGTCAGTCTTGAACACTAGGGTCCATGTCAGTCTTGAACACTAGGGTCCATGTCAGTTTTGAACTTTAGGGTAAATGTCAGTCTTGAACACTAGGGTCCATGTCAGTCTTCAACACTAGGGTCCATGTCAATCTTGAACATCAAGGTTCATGTCAGTCTTGAACACTAGGGTCCATGTCAGTCTTGAACTCTATGGTGCATATCAGTGTTGAACACTAGGGTCAATGCCAGTCTTGAAAACTAGGGTCCATGTCAGCCTTGAAAACTAGGGTCCATAGGGTCCTTGTCAATCTTGAACACCAGAATCCATGTCTGTCTTGAACACTGGGTCCATAGGGTCCATGTCAGTCTTGAACACTAGGGTCCATGTCAGTCTTGAACACAAGGGTCCATGTCAGTCTTGAACACTAGGGTCCATGTCAGTTTTGAACTTTAGGGTAAATGTCAGTCTTGAACACTAGGGTCCATGTCAGTCTTCAACACTAGGGTCCATGTCAATCTTGAACATCAAGGTTCATGTCAGTCTTGAACACTAGGGTCCATGTCAGTCTTGAACTCTATGGTGCATATCAGTGTTGAACACTAGGGTCAATGCCAGTCTTGAAAACTAGGGTCCATGTCAGCCTTGAAAACTAGGGTCCATAGGATCCATGTCAGTCTTGAACACTAGGGTCCATAGGGTCCTTGTCAGTCTTGAACACTAGAGTCCATAGGGTCCATGTCAGTCTTGAACACTAGGGTCCATAGGGTCCATGTCAGTCTTGAATACTAGGGTCCATGTCAGTCTTGAACACTAGGGTCCATGTCAGTCTTGAACACCAGGATCCATGTCAGTCTTGAACACTAGGGTCCATGTCAATCTTGAACACTAGGGTCCATGTCAGTCTTGAACACTAGGGTAAATGTCAGTCTTGAACACTAGGGTCCATGCCAGTCTTGAACACTAGGGTCCATGTCAGCCTTGAAAACTAGGGTCCATAGGGTCCATGTCAGTCTTGAACACTAGGGTCCATAGGGTCCATGTCAGTCTTGAACACTAGGGTCCATGTCAGTCTTGAACACTAGGGTCCATGTCAGTCTTGAACACTAGGGTCCATGTCAGTCTTGAACACTAGGGTCCATGTCAGTCTTGAACACTAGGGTCCATTCAGTCTTGAACACTAGGGTCCATGTCAGTCTTGAACACTAGGATCCATGTCAGTCTTGAACACCAGGGTCAATAGGATCCATTTCAGTCTTGAACACTAGGGTCCATAGGGTCCATGTCAGTCTTTAACACTAGGGTTCATGTCAGTGTTGAACACCAGGGTCCATGTCAGTCTTGAACACCAGGATCCATGTCAGTCTTGGACACTAGGGTCCATAGGGTCCATGTCAGTCTTGAACACTAGGGTCCATAGGGTCCATGTCAGTCTTGAACACTAGGGTCTATGTCAGTTTTGAACACTAGGGTCCATGTCAGTCTTGAACACCAGGGTCCATGTCAATCTTGAACACCAGGGTTCATGTCAGTCTTGAACACCAGGATCCATGTCAGTCTTGAACACCAGGGTCCATAGGGTCCATGTCAGTCTTGAACACTAGGGTCCATAGGGTCCATGTCAGTCTTGAACACTAGGGTCCATGTCAGTCTTGAACACTAGGGTCCATGTCAGTCTTGAACACCAGGATCCATGTCAGTCTTGAACACCAGGGTCGATAGGGTCCATGTCAGTCTTGAACACTAGGGTCCATGTCAGTCTTGAACACTAGGGTTCATGTCAGTCTTGAACACCAGGGTCCATGTCAGTCTTGAACACCAGGATCCATGTCAGTCTTTAACTTCAGGGTCCACAGGATCCATGTCAGTCTTGAACACTAGGGTCCATAGGGTCCATGTCAGTCTTGAACACTAGGGTCCTTGTCAGTCTTTAACACCAGGTTCCATATCAGTCTTGAACACTAGGGTCCATGTCAGTCTTGAACACTAGGGTCCATAGGATCCATGTTAGTCTTGAACACTAGGGTCCATGTCAGTCTTGAACACTAGGGTCCATGTCAGTCTAGAACACTAGGGTCCATGTCATTCTTGAACACTAGGGTCCATGTCAGTCTTGAACACCAAGTTTCATATCAGTCTTGAACACTAGGGTCCATGTCAGTCTTGAACACTAGGATCCATGTCAGTCTTGAACACTAGGGTCCATGTCAGTCTTGAACACTAGGGTCCTTGTCAGTCTTGAACACTAGGGTCCATGTTAGTCTTTAACACTAGGGTCCATGCCAGTCTTGAACACTAGGGTCCATGTCAGTCTTGAAAACTAAGGTCCATAGGGTCCATGCCAGTCTTGAACACTAGGGTCCATAGGGTCCATGTCAGTCTTGAACTCTAGGGTCCATGTCAGTCTTGAACACTAGGGTCCATGTCAGTCTTGAACACTAGGGTCCATGTCAGTCTTGAACACTAGGGTCCATGTCAGTCTTGAACACTAGGGTCCATGTCAGTCTTGAACACTAGGGTCCATGTCAGTCTTGAACACTAAAGTCCATGTCAGTCTTGAACACTAGGGTAAATGTCAGTCTTGAACACTAGGGTCTATGTCAGTCTTCAACACTAGGTTCCATGTCAATCTTGAACATCAAGGTTCATGTCAGTCTTGAACTCTATGGTCTATATCAGTGTTGAACACTAGGGTCCATGCTGTCTTGAAAACTAGGGTCCATGTCAGCCTTGAAAACTAGGGTCCATGGGATCCATGTCAGTCTTGAACACTAGGGTCCATGTTAGTCTTAAACACTAGGGTCCATGTCAGTCTTGAACACCAGGGTCCATGTCAGTCTTGAACACTAGGATCCATAGGGTCCATGTCAGTCTTGAACACTAGGGTCCATGTCAGTCTTGAACACTAGGGTCCATGTCAGTCTTGAACACTAGGTTCCATGTCAGTCTTGAACACTAGGGTCATTGTCAGTCTTGAACACCAGGATCCATATCAGTCTTGAACATCAGGGTCCATAAGGTCCATGTCAGTCTTGAACTCTAGGGTCCATAGGGTCCATGTCAGTCTTGAACACTAGGGTTCATGTCAGTCTTGAACACCAAGGTCCATATCAGTCTTGAACACCAGGATCCATGTCAGTCTTGAACACCAGGGTCCACAGGGTCCATGTCAGTCTTGAACACTAGGGTCCATAGGGTCCATGTCAGTCTTGAACACTAGGGTCCATGTCAGTCTTGAACACTAGGGTCCATGTCAGTCTTGAACACCAGGATCCATGTCAGTCTTGAACACTAGGGTCCATGTCAGTCTTGAACACTAGGGTCCATGTCAGTCTTGAACACTAAGGTAAATGTCAGTCTTGAACACTAGGGTCCATGCCAGTTTTGAACACTAGGGTCCATGTCAGCCTTGAAAACTAGGGTCCATAGGGTCCATGTCAGTCTTGAACACTAGGGTCCATAGGGTCCATGTCAGTCTTGAACACTAGGATCCATGTCAGTCTTGAACACTAGGGTCCATGTCAGTCTTGAACACTAGGGTCCATGTCAGTCTTGAACACTAGGGTCCATGTCAGTCTTGAACACTAGGGTCCATTCAGTCTTGAACACTAGGGTCCATGTCAGTCTTGAACACTAGGATCCATGTCAGTCTTGAACACCAGGGTCAAGGATTAGTCACACCAACAAACAGTATTCTTAAAAGAATTTTTGATATTCGCATTCCAGAAAAGAAAAAAGAAGTTAGATCTATTATAGGATTATGCAATTTTTATAGAAAATTTATTCCTAACTTTGCAAACTTAATCGAACCTTTAGTTAAATTAACTAAGAAAAAGATGCAACAAAAAGTTGAATGGAATTCAGAATGTAACAATGCATTAAAGAGAATAAAACAATGTTTTGAAGAAAAACCAATTTTAAGTTCAATAGATATGACTAAGAAATTTATTGTAGGCACAGACGTTAGTAAGACATCAATCGGTGGATGTCTATATCAAGAGCAAGATAATATTAATAAACCAATACTGTATTTAAGTAGAAAACTGTCAGACACTGAAAGTAGATATTCAGTAATAGAACTAGAATGTTTAGCTTTAGTTTGGACAATAACTAAATTAAGCAAATACTTACTAGGCAATGAGTTTACTGTGTTAATAGATCACAAACCTTTAGCTAACCTGAATACCAAAAGCATAAATAATGCTAAACTAACACGCTGGTCTTTGTTATTACAAGACTACTCATTTAACATAAAATACATTAAAGGGTCAAGTAACCATATCCCAGATATTTTATCGAGACTCAGTCAGAAATAAGTATATTTTTTTTTTGAGTAAACATATTGAATTATTCAAACATAGATAATACTGTATTGGGACAACAAAAATAGATAAAATTTATTGATATCCAAGAAAATCTATGTTTTTAAAACCTATTTTTATTTTCTCAGGTGATACTGTTAAATTATTAATTTGAAGAATTTCTAGTAATTTTTTCAAACTGTCTATGTGATCTTACCAGTTTTTAGTGTAAATACATATGTCATCCACATAGTATCTAATGTTTTCAATGTTTCTTAATAACTTATTCATCATCTTAGTGAAAGTTGCAGTGCTGTTCACTAGACCAAAAGGCATAACATTCCACTCATAAAATCCTTCATGAGTTTTAAATGCTGTATATTGTTTAGAATCTTCCTGAACTTCTATCTGCCAAAAGCCTCTAGTTAAATCTAGGTGTGTGAAAATATTGGCATTTGACATTTCCTGAACTAAGTCTTCTATGTTTGGTAAAGGTTGTTTATCTATCACTGTAATTGAATTTAAGCTTCTGTAATCACAACATAAACGAATTTTGCCATTATTTTTCTTTACTACCACTATTGGAAAACAATAGCTGGAATCTGATTCTCTTATTAATCCACTATTTAGCAATTGTTCTATTTCTTTTTGAACTTCATTTCTGTATTTAACTGGAATGTCATAGTATTTAGGTTTAATTGGTTCTTCAGTTTTTAATTTGATTGAATGTTTAATTATGTTTGTCTTTCCTGGTTTGTTAGAAATTACATTTTGAAAAGAATTTAATGTTTCTATTAGTTGTTTTTTTTATATCTGGAGGTATATCTGGTGCTAAATTAATCTTATTCATGTCATCCTGTTGACCTAAACTTATTACTGGAATCTGATCAGTGTCATTTATATTATTTTCTAAACTATAAGTGTTGTCTTCTCCGATTAAACAATTTAAAGATTGAATCTGTTGTACAATGGTTTCTAATTCTGTAGGAGGATCTAAAATATCTCTCAATCTATCAACATGAAATGTTCTACCCTCTCCATTTATTTCTACTGAATAGTCCACGTTTCCTATTTTGTTTATTATTAATTTATATGGACCTCTCCATCCAATTTCATTATCTTTGGGTATCAATACATAAACTAGATCTCCAACTTTAAATTCCCTTAAGTACCTGTTTTTGTTTTTAAGATCCCTATGGTATTTGTTTTTCTTTATGAGATTTTCTTCTGCATATTTGTTTGAATACAGTATGTTATTTCTGGTTTTGTCTACCAATTCAAATGGACTAATATGTTCCTCATCTGTATTAATTATATTTTCACTGAATAACTGTAATGGTCCTCTAGGATTTGAACTGAACATGAGTTCAAATGGTGTAAAACCTGTTGTTTCATGAAGTATTTCTCTATACGCGAATAAAATTAAAGGTAAGAATGTGTCCCAATCCTGTCCATGATCACTAATTATTTTTCTTAACATGGTCTTTATGGTTTGATTTGCTCTTTCTATGGAACCATTTGATTGAGGTCTGTACCTAGCTGTAAATACCTGTGTAATGTTAAGCATGTGAGTAAATGCTTGAGTAAGATGTGATTTAAATTGAGTACCATTGTCTGATAATATAGTGTTAGGAAAACCAAAAGTTGTAAAAATAGACAATAATGCTTTGCAAATTGTTTCTGCAGTTATATCTACTAATGGAATTGCCTCAACCCAGCGTGTTGCTAAGTCTATCATTGTTAAAATATATCTATGTCTTCTATTGGACATTACTGAAATAGGTCCAATTATGTCTATGGCAATTTTATAAAAAGGAATGTTTGTTGTGTCACTTTCTTGTATGGGAGCTCTGTGTTTTGGTCCTATGTGATTATATTGTTGACATTTCTTACATGCCTTAACAAATCTTTTTACCTGGCCAGTAACAATATCTTCTAATTCTATCTAGTGTTTTCTTAACACCCAAATGACCTGCTAAGTAGCAATCATGAGCTGCTTTTAGTATAGTATTTCTTAAAACTGTAGGAATCATTATTTGTTTAAATGACCTGTTATGCCTAGTGTATTTTCTTATTAAAATGTCATTTTCTACCTTATATATTATGTTTTTATTTTTATTTTCCTCTCTATTGAAATAAATGTTTAAACTTTCATCCTGTTCTTGTAATGTTTTAAGTTTATCCCTATCAATATCCAAAATGTTGTTTTGTCTGCTAGATTCAGGGTTTTGTTTTGTACTGTTTTCTTTATTAGCTTGTGCTCTAGTCATTGCATTTAATTTTTTAGTTAGGTTGTAACTATGTTTTTGTTTTATGTGTTTATTTAATCTTCTTAATGATCTGCATTTTCTACTGCAATTAATGCATTCATGATCAGATTTATTTACTGTATTTGTATTCTTTATAGTATTTTCTTGTCCAACTTCAACTGAATTACTGTCATTATTTAATTTGCTTATTAGTTTAGTTTTTAATACTGTGTAATTGTCTTGGTTGTTTTCTGCTAGTGATTTTGCCAAATGGTGGTTGTGTAATTTATCTATTAGAACTGTTATTTTATCTTCTTCATTAACGTTGTTCTGTGTGGCTACTGTGTCTACTCTCTCTAAAAAATTTACAATGTTCTCAGTACCATTCCAATTTTGTATGCTTTTGAATAGTGTACATATGTTTTTATCTGTATCTGTCTCTAAGGGTTCCTCTATAATTGTTTCTAATTCTCTATTTTCTAACCATTTCATATAAATTTCTTTGGAATTATCTTGTATATTTTCTACATTTCCTATTATTAATGAGGTTATTGGTGAATCCATTAAAAGTGCTTTTATTTCCCCACTAATCCATGGTGTTTCAATATAAATTTTTGCTGTTTTACATTTCACTATTTCTCCATTAACCATTCTTATTTCCTCTATGCCCTCTAATATTTGTTCTTCCTTTACTAATTTTGAATCCAGAATAATACATGTACAGCCACTGTCTCTCAAGCACATTACCTTCCTGCCATCTACATAACAAGGATAAAAAATTAACTCTCCCTTGCCCTCCATCATGTTACAGTTATGTATGTTGTTAAAGGAGTGTCTTTGACTTGATCTACCCCTATTTTCTTGTTTTCTAATGGGACTAGTGTTTGGTGATTGTCTCTTATTGTTATATTTATGTTGTCTTTTATTAAAATATTTGTTTCTATCCCCATAGTTGTAATACTGTCTGTTTCTGTTTTGATAATTGTCTGTATGCTGTTTCCTAAACCAACAAGTATGCTTGTCGTGTCCTATCTTGTGACAAATTTGACATGGATTGTTAAACCTAGGAGGTAAGCTACTAAATCTTTTCCTGGTAATACTATTTTTCATGAGATTAAATTTATTTTGTGTTGAATTGAACATTGGAGTGTTTACATGACTATCCCTAAAATCTGACATGGCAGAAATTAACTCCATCTTCTTATGGACCTTTCTTTGTTTTATGAATGTGAATAGTTCTGATGTACAAAGTGTTAGTACTTTGTCCACCAGAAGTAGCTCTTTTATTTCAATCACACTATTTTCGTCTATACCAGACATCTTTATCCAATTGTTCAAATTGGCCTCTAAATTATTAATATATGCCTGAGGATGTTCATTAGAAACTAATGTACTGTTATGAAATAAATTTCTATAGTAGTCTTCTGTTTTGTTAAAATGATCTAGGAGTTGTTTCTTTATATCATTGTAATCTGTTGTGTCGCTATCTCTAATGTTGTTTAGGGCTTTTAGTGCATCCTCTGTAACTGATTGGTATAAATAGTTTTTCCATTCTGATTTGTCTATGTTATTTAATTTAAATTGAATTTCCATATTATGGAAAAATTGGTCAATCTCACCTGATTTACCAGAAAAAGGTTGTATTTTTATTTTATGTTTATATGTTTTTTGATTCTCTTGTTTTATTATAATATTCTGATTTTGCGATTCTAGTTCTAATCTTTTAAGTTGTAAGTCTCTTTCAATTTCCATCTGTATTTTTCTCTTTGTAATGCTATTTCTTGTTTTATTTTGTCTTCTTCTATTCTAATTTTTTCTGCTTCTATTCTAATTTTTTCTGATTGTATTTCTGCATCTTTTTTATTTTTCGCAGCTTGTATTTCTGCCTTTTATTTTTTTCTTCTTCTATTCTATTTTTTTCTGCTTCTCTTCTATCTTCCCTATCTTTATCCATATTATCATTTACAAATTTTGCCAATTTTTCACCTGTCAGACCTACAATTTTGCCCTGTCCAACATAGTATTCAAATGATCCTGGTTGCTCAGCCATTCTAAAATTTATTTAATTTTCGTTATTCAATTATTTATATAATTGATTTAATTTTATATTTCTGCTGTATTGGATTTTTATATTTATTGTTTATATATTTAGTATATTTCAGTTTTCAATATTCTTGAGTCTATATGCAATTCCATGTCAAAATAAAATTAAATTACTAATGTAAAAATAGTTCTTATAATAAGCGACAAATGACAACGTACAATAAATAAAATATTTTAAGATTAATATACTATTACTAAAATATGTAAAAAAAAAATTTTACAGACTAAGTTAATATTATTTAATTAAATTTATAGTTAGACGAGCGAAAAGAAATATATAACTTTACAAGATTACTTGTAAAAAAAAAATTTTAACGAGATACGATCATACGAATAAGACATATACTTCTAAACAAATATTTTAAGTAAAATATCTAGATGAAAACAATATATATTTATTTTAATTTAACTAATTTTGCAATTAGAACTTTTCAAAAAGATATTTAACTATATACTAAGGATTTTAAAAAAATTGTTTCTAAACATTACATACTAATATAATAAATTTGACATAGTTTGCAAATAAAACAACAATTATAATTAAACAACATGAAATCACTGCCAAATACCTTTCTTGTTACTTCGGACTTCGGATCTCAGGTGTAGAGTGCTGTAAAAAGTATAGTTTCGGAAGGTGTAGACTCACTAACTTCTCTCTGGTGTAGATAGGTAAAAGTATAGGTCAGAGTGTAGTCACTTCATGGCTCTCCTGGTACTGTATGGTCTGCACAATTTGGTAAGATCTGCTGATTTTTCGGCTCACCTTCTTTTTCACCCACACGAGGATAGAGTAATATGAACAGATGTAAATGTTCTTATGAATGTACCGCTGTAGCGATGGTTCTACAGCAATAAATTATGTAAAAATACAAAGTCCAACAATTGGAGTAAAGCCAAGGCAGTTGTATATAATACAGTTAAGAACTGTATGTTGGTGGATGGAATATCAGATGAAAAAAAATCAGGAACATGTAAATCGTTCAGTGTGCCAACATTCGTCTCGATTACCTTAAAACTACTTCTGGAACACAGTTATGTTGTCTAAGGAACCTCCACAGCTGCCGCCATTCATGTCATGGTTAGTTTTTGTGTATTAGTAGATCAGTTGTATGTATAGTATATATATTTTTCGTGGTACTTCTGTTTCTTGGTAGGTGTAAATATATTTCAGTCTCTTCGGATGGTTTATGATTCAACTAACTTGACTTGGTGTATATTATTATATTATTAAGTATTCACATGTATGAGACGAATGACATGTATAAATCACTGAATAGACTTCTATGTATCAAACATATATATATTTATTTATTCAATCTATGGAAGTACATACAAAATAATGTGATATGAGGAATTAAGTCCGTCTGCTTGTCTACCAAATCTATCGTCTAATAATTATCGTCTGTTTTTCCCACTTCCGCTAAACTAAGTGGCCAGATAATTAAAACCATCTCTGTGCCAACTGTAAATTCTCCAGCCTAAACTGATTATTACAGTCCCCATTTTGTCTGTCTGTCTGTCCGTCATCACCCTAGATCTCAACAACCATAAGTCCTAGACCCATGATGTATATATCATTTTGTACGTCTTGGCCTGCCATGTGTACATTAAACGTTCATTTCGTGATCTGACCTCTCAGGGCCGGGTTAAAGGTTTCTTAGGGGCTTATATATGGCTATATTTTATATATAGATTATAAACTAATCAAAGGGGCGCAATCATTATTTATTTTTGTAACAGTTATTAAACACGACTTACTTCCCTCTCTATTTATACAAGAAAATGCTTTAAACGCCCTGTTTTTACAGTTTTTTTTTCATTGCATGTTTATTGCAGTAGCTGTCTAAAAGTGTTCTCAAATATTTCCAGTAGGCATTATTGCACCAGATGATTTAGTTGTGTGCTAATTCAAAGCTTATCGGTGACTAAGTGATTGATAATTTTCATGATTTATTTAATTTTTTTTGATGATGTGCACTTTTTAAATCCTTTCTTTTATCCCTACTATGGCCGGTTGTGTTAGGGCAAATGAGGCAACGTGGCCTAAAAAAAAACTCATCGGTTCTCACAAGCCATATAATAGATTGTTTACTCATTAAATATACTTTTTATTAAACAGTTTCGGTCTTATTTTTATCAGATTGTTTATAAAATGGTTGTGAATTTTTTAATTTGATATTTATATGTTGGGCCAAAAATAGTGAGAACATCATATTACATTCAAGTTATTTAAAAAATAAAAAAAAATTGTCATATTAAAATCCAAAATAGCGCCCGGAAGTTGTCATATTAACGCCCAACAGACGGCATACAATAATATGTGACTCTGGTGATCCATTAAGTCAAACCATGAAAAATAATATTTTTTTTTATATTTTTTTATTACAAATATAATATTTTTATAAAAAAATGCTTTCTAAATACTTTTTACTAAAAAATAATTATTTATTTTTTATTTAGCTACAATTTCTCGTAAATAAAAAAACGCTATCAGGTGACCTGGCAAACGCCATTTTGATTTGTTTACGTTTAGTCAGTAATTTCGACTACACTAAAATGGACTCAGATTCCGATTATATTGAAGAAAATGAACTTGATTCTAGTGATGAAGATGAAACTTGGGAACTTATTACATCTTCGGATGACTCTGATGCTGAAAATATTAGTATTAATTCAAGTTTCAACACTCCTAACTCAGATGTGTAAGTATTGAACCAACATGCTTTGAGTTTGTTTGACTATGATCGCAAAGCTGTTTATTTATTTATTCATTTATTTTTTCTTTAGAACTTATTATGTGGGAACGGTTATAAAATAAAGAAAAAATCTAAACATTTATATTCTATTATATAAAGGTTTATATATAAATATTATTTATTTAGTACTCTGCTGCTTGCAGTACTGTTTTATTTTTGTATTATTGCCAATCAGCTGATGCTTGTAAACACAAAACTTTTGTCAAAAGACTAAATTTTATATAATAATTACAAATCTGTATTGATAATTTTTTTTATCATGATAAAATAATTAATTGTAGCTCTATAAATAAGCTGATATTTTTTATTTTTTTTTTAATTGATGCTTTTCTTTACACATTTATTTTTATCCCACAGATCATATGGTTATGTTACAAATGACACATATCCAGAACCACCAAAGAATTTTCTACCTGAGAGGGATCCAGGCATTCAACTCGAAGGAGCTAAAACTAGGGAAGACATAAGGAAATTCTGCAGTGCAGTGGCATTTTAAACTTTATTTTACTTTGGACTTAGTTATTCATATTTGTGACTGTACAAATAGCTATGCCAGACAATATGGACCTACAAAACCTAGTGTTTACCAAGGCTGGTTTGACCTTACACCAGATGAATTCTATAGATTCTGTGGACTTATTATGTATGCTGGACTTGTTCAAGCACCCAACATTGACCGCTTTGGTCTACTAAATCTTTATATAATGGACTTTGGGCCAGAGCTTTTATGTCTCGTGATAGATTTAAATCTATAATGAGCTTTCTAAAGGTATCTAATCCTCAAACTGAAGACAAATCCAACAAGTTATGTAAAGTATATTTTTTATTTAACTTTATTAGAATGAAATGTATAAAATTGTTTCAGCCTTACCAACATATATCAATAGATGAAAGAATGATTAGAAACAAAGGTAGATATAGTTTTAGGCAGTACATTAGGGATAAGCCGACTAAGTGGGGAATGAAGTTATGGGTATTAGCTGATTCTCTTTCTGGGTATACTTATGATTTTCATTTATATTTAGGTAAACAGGATAATGGGCCTTTTGGGTTGGCATATGGGGTGGTTATGAAATTAATTAAATCTTTGGCTAAACAGGGTTATAGATTATTTGTCGATAATTTTTATACTAGTGTACAGTTGTTTAAAGATCTATGGGATTTAGGGGTAGGAGCATGTGGAACTATTCTTAGGACAAGGAAAAGGTTTTCCCCAATCTTTAAAAAATATAAAAGACTTTGAAAAAAAAATCTAAAAGAGGGGATATGAGATGGGTTAGAGAGGGACAGCTATTGACAGTACAGTGGCGGGACAATAAAACTGTTTCGGTTATGTCCACTATGCATATTGCAAATGGATTTGGACCAGTTAAACGACGGACTAAAGTAAATGGAAAATTTGAGGAACTTACAGTTGACCAACCAGCCGTAATCCAGGATTATAATAGATATATGGGGGGTGTAGATAAGAGTGACCAGTTGATTAATAAATATAATGTTCTACGAAAAACTAATAAATATTGGAAAACAATTTTTTTTCATTTACTAGATATAGCTAGGGTTAACTCTTATATTTTGTTCCAGGATTTAAGAAATAAACACAAAGACATTGTAGAATTTAAAAGAGCAGCTAGATATGGGCAGTTAAATTTCACAGAAGAATTAATTCGGAATTGGGAAATATTGGTCCGTTTGATGCTGTACCTATTGCATCACGACCACCAGTATTTTTTAAGCATGCCATGAATCCAGAATTTATGGATAAACGTGGAAACTGTAGATTGTGCTACAGTACTGAAAAAGTAGTAAGAAAAACAAGTGTAAAGTGTAGGGTATGTGAGGTTTACTTGTGTTTTCAAAAAGATAGAAATTGTCTCTCTCGTTATCATAAACTTGTATAATAGTTACAGTAATCTTGTAAAATATTTTTAGCAAAGTTATAAAACCATACTGAAATTGGGCTTTGTTGTTATCAATAGACATTAGAATGTTAGTTTTTATAACTTAGATTTATTATCTTTTTGAATTTTTCTTGTTGCAAGGTCAATGTTGATCCAAGCATTTTTTTGGTCCTTTTTCTGTTAAAACACATCATTTTTAGAAATTTTAAAATATCTTTTGTTTCTGAATATAATGTCTTCAAAAATATCCTACACACAGAGAATTGAATGTAGTTTAATAAAATGTAACTTTTATTGAAATGAATCATAATGATTTTTTTTTTTCTTTTTTGTGCTTGTGGATTGTTTGATTTATTTTGTTTTTTTTATTTTTTTCATCTAAACTATTTAAAAATTATAAAAAGCTTGCATAATAATATCACTCTAAAACATACATTGTTAAAAAGCCCTTTCATTTTGCTACAAATTGATATAAATTATAATCACATAACTTTTAAAATAAATAAGTTATTATAATTTAATTGAAAGATATCACAGCGAACTGAAAATGTTCAAAAAACGTTCAGTCTGTTGAGAGTTAATGACGTTATATATCTAAACGGGCAAGTAAATGAGTTAGCAATTTAAGATATTATGCAAACAGCTAAACAAACTTTGATACAATTATATTACTTTCTACGCAATGTTCTCACTTTTTTTGGCTCACCCTGTATATATATCCTATAATTTATGATAGCACTGTTTGTTGTTTATTTATTAGATACTTTTAATACTTTATAAAAATTGCCATTTTTTTAATCACTTAAAGTAACCTTCCCACTGTTCCTCAAGCTCCAAAGAAAACAAAACCTGCTCGTACTGAAGAAGTCAAACAACCTGCAGTGTTCAATGGCAGACCTGTCCCAACCATCTATAAAGTTGCTGCCAGGAGGCGCCTATGTGAAGATAAAGAAGAGTTTAATTTATCTCCATATCCCATCATCACTCAGTCCAATGTATCTTCATATCCCATCACCAGTCAACCCAAGGCACCACAGAAAAACAAGAAAAACAACAAACATATATCTCTTCACTCACTATTGTACATGAGTCCATTGTTAGGAAGGAAACCAGTGGCCAAGAGATTGTTTGCTGAAGATTATTTGATAGACAGTCAAGACATCTGTCTGGAGTCTTTCACTGTCTTCGCCACATCTCCTTAACATATCTGAGGACTGTCTTCGCCACATCTCCTAAACATATCTGAGGACTGTCTTTGCCACATCTCATTAACATATCTGAGGACTGTCTTCGCCACATCTCCTTAACATATCTGAGGACTGTTTTCGCCACATCTCCTAAACATATCTGAGGACTGTCTTCGCCACATCTCCTAAATATATCTGAGGACTGTCTTCGCCACATCTCCTAAACATATCTGAGGACTGTCTTCGCCACATCTCCTTAACATATCTGAGGACTGTTTTCGCCACATCTCCTAAACATATCTGAGGACTGTCTTCGCCACATCTCCTAAATATATCTGAGGACTGTCTTCGCCACATCTCCTAAACATATCTGAGGACTGTCTTCGCCACATCTCCTTAACATATCTGAGGACTGTCTTCGCCACATCTCCTAAACATATCTGAGGACTGTCTTCGCCACATCTCCTAAATTTATCTGAGGACTGTCTTCGCCACATCTCCTAAACATATCTGAAGACAAAAATAACTTTCTTATCACTGGGGTAGGATATGTGGACAAGGAGAAAAATGGACTAGTAAGACAGTCCACTAACAGATCTCAAACTAAAATATGAAGCACCGAGTCTCCTGTTTGACAACAGGTTAACTGTACTTCTTCTTCATCAAGTGTCCTTGAGGCTCTTCAGATGAACAGATCTATTGGCAGACAAATGAAAGACATTTTGCAGAAATGAATCAAGATGTTTCATTGTAGAGAACTGTTATCCATTGGTACAAATGAATCTAAATGTTTAAGAATAGATAGTTGTTGGACGTAAGTAAAAAGAAATCTTCAGCTTTCATTGCAGAGTATTGACAGACCTTTTTGTAAGTGGAATCTAATGGTCTCATCAAACAGATTGGATAAACAATTTGAAGAAATCAAGTCTTAAAATTTCTCAGATATTTCATAAACAATGTGTAAATGGGAGTCTAGACATTTCTTCACAAATATGAAATATACAGTTTGTAGTCAAGAGTATGAACATTTCTTTAAAAATATGAAATATACAGTTTGTAATCAAGAGTGTGAACATTTCTTTAAAAATATGAAATATACAGTTTGTAGTCAAGTGTATGAACATTCCTTCACAAATATGAAATATACAGTTTGTAGTCAAGAGTATGAACATTTCTTAATACAATTTTTAGTAAGAACTAAGAGGGTTTTATTATTTTATCAGAGAATTCAACATTTTGAGATTAAAAATCTATTGGTTTAACTTACTGAATTGTGTATGGCTAAAATGACCATTTATTATCATTATTTTATGACATAATCCATAATTATTTGTTTACCTGTAAGAATAATATTGGTCACAGCTAACGTGGCACATAATAGTTAACACAACAGTTGTTAGTATGTTTATTTACAATTATAATGTTACTTATACTTCTTCACATTCCATGTCAATGCTATTTTTTTTATTTTGGTATATTTATATTAAAGTGATAGATTGTAATTAGTTCACTTGGTGTAATTAGTTCCCTTGTAATTATTTCCCTTGTTGTAATTAGTTCCCTTGTTATTGTTGTTTATTTTGTTGTATTGGTATTTGTTTAGGAAACAGTGGTTCTCATCTCATCATTCTTTTATTTATTAACATTTTGTTTGTGGTAAACTTTGTAAAAAGTAATTTGACAATAGAAGTCATGAATCAACAAATTGTTATGACCCACATAAGTGCACCATGAATACATTTTAGAGAACAGTGACATGGTTTGGTAAATTATATAATTGGATATTGACATGGTATAGTAAATTCAATAATTCTATTTTTTAGATATATAATTAGTTTTATAATCTAATTATAATGTTAATAAAAGATGCACCAATGGTATTTCAATGCAGAATGTTTCAAACAATGCAGCCATATTAAAAACGTTTATTTTCCAATAATTATTTCGTATAAAGTTCATAAAGTGTCTTTGTTTTTTAAATTGAAAGTCAATTCAGAATTTCACTGGCCTATATGTAATAGTGTAGACTCTGAAATATTTATATAGACCAAATAGATATATAGTTAGCTTTATTGGTCTAGCATTACCTCATTTACTTGGTGTGGTTATCATTGGTAAACAGGTCAACCTGTAAGAAGAGCGACTTTATATTATGTAGTTACTTTCTTCTTTAAATTATTCAGTTAATTTCTACTTTCTATTAAATAGCTACTTTCTACTTTCTAATATTTAGCTACTTTCTACTCTCTATTATACTGTAAGGTGAATTTTAAATTTTTAATTTACTGGTTGTGTTAACCTGTTGAGTTTATTGCACAACAATATTTCACATTTGTGTTTTTTGTGAACTATAAATTGATTTAAAAAATCATGTACTGTTATTATTTGTCCTGTATGTCTAACCTATTGTACAGCACAGAACATAGTCATGTCTTTATATTTTTAAATCTATTACAAAGACATTGCTTTGTTTATTTATATATTTAGTAAACAACTAAACAAAAAATTTTGTCTACTTTGATTTTTTAGTTATATTTACTGTATATTTACAAGTTATATCCACACATGTATATTTACACTTCTAAATTTACACATTTATATTTACACAGTTATATTCACACGTGTATATTTACACGGCTATATTCACACGGTTATATTACACAGTTATATTAACACGGGTATATTTAAACCGTTATATTCACACGGTTATATTTACAGTTATATTCACACGGGTATAGTTTCACAGTTATATTTACACAGTTAAATTTACACTGTATAGCGCTACACTGTCAATCTGAGGGTACCCCTTCCACAACTGGAAATGAGTTTTTTAAAATGATACCAAGAAAACAACCCGTTGGAAGAAGTCATCAAAATGGATATAAAGTTGAGCTTTTCTGGGCCAAAACACTAGTCGGGACCCCGTGTGTCTGCCATCACATCCACCTCTGACTGTGACTGTATGCTAGAATGTAATAGTTCATCACATCCGCCTCTGACTGTGACTGTATGTTAGAATGTAATAGTTCATCAAATACATCTCTGTATGGGACTGTATGTTAGAATGTAATAGTTCATCACATCCGCCTCTGACGTGGACTGTATGTTAGAATATAATAGTTCATCAAATCCATCTCTGATTGGTAATGTATGTTAGAATGTAATAGTTCATCACATCCGACCCTGACTGGGACTGTATGTTAGAATGTAATAGTCCATCACATCCGCCTCTGACTGTGACTGTATGTAAGAATGTAATAGTTAATCACATCCGCCTCTGACTGTGACTGTATGTAAGAATTTAATAGTTCATCACACCCGTCTCTGACTGGGACTATATGTTAGAATGTAATAATTCGTCACATCCGCCTCTGACTAGGACTGTATGTAAGATTGTAATAGTTTTTCACATCCGCCTCTGACTGTAACAGTATTTTGGAATGTAATAGTTCATTACACCCGCCTCTTACTGGGATAGTATGTTAGAATGTAATAATTCTTCACATCCGCCTCTGAATGGGACTGTATGTTAGAATGTAATAGTTCATCAAATACATCTCTGACTGGGACTGTATATTAGAATGTAATAGTTCATAAATCCGCCTCTGAATGGGAATATATGTTAGAATGTAATAGTTCATCACATCCGCCTCTGACTGTGACTGTATGCTAGAATGTAATAGTTAATAACACCCGTCTCTGACTGGGACTGTATGTTAGAATGTAATAGTTCATCACACCCGTCTCTGACTGGGACTGAATGTTAGAATGTAATAGTTAATCAATCCGCCTCTCACAGAGACTGTAAGTTAGAATGTAATAGTTCATCAAAGCCGCCTCTGACTTGGACTGTATATTAGAATGTAATAGTTCATCACATCCGCCTCTGACTGGGACTGTATGTTAGAATGTAATAGTTCATCACACCCGTCTCTAACTGGGACTGTATTTTCGAATGTTACAGTTCATCACATCCGCCTCTGACGTGGACTGTATGTTAGAATGCAATAGTTCATCACATCCGCCTCTGACTGGGACTGACATGGATCCTAGTGTTCAAGACTGACATGGACCCTAGTGTTCAAGAATGACATGGACCCTAGTGTTCAAGACTGAATGGACCCTAGTGTTCAAAACTGACATGGACCCTAGTGTTCAAGACTGACATGGACCCTAGTGTTCAAGACTGACATGGACCCTATGGACCCTAGTGTTCAAGACTGACATGGACCCTGGTGTTTAAGACTGACATTAACCCTAGTGTTCAAGACTGACATGGACTCTAGTGTTCAAGACTGACATGGACCCTAGTGTTCAAGACTGACATGGACCATATGGACCCTAGTGTTCAAGACTGACATGGACCCTATGGACCCTAGTGTTCAAGACTGACATGGATCCTATGGACCCTAGTTTACAAGACTGACTTGGACCCTAGTGTTCAAGACTGACATGGTTCTAGTTTTCAAGACTGATATGGACCCTGGTGTTCAAGACTGACATGGACCCTAGTGTTCAAGACTGACATGGATCCTATGGACCCTAGTGTTCAAGACTGACATGGACCCTGTGGACCCTGGTGTTCAAGACTGACATGGATCCTGGTGTTCAAGACTGACATGGACCCTATGGACCCTAGTGTTCAAGACTGACATGGACCCTGGTGTTCAAGACTGACATGGACCCTAGTGTTCAGGACTAACATGGACCCTAGTGTTCAAGACTGACATGGACCCTAGTGTTCAAGACTGACATAGACCCTATTGACCCTAGTGTTCAAGACTGACATGGACCCTATGGACCCTAGTGTTCAAGACTGATATGGACCCTATGAACTCTAGTTTTCAAGGCTGACATGGACCCTAGTGTTAAAGACTGAGATGGACCCTAGTGTTCAAGACTGAATGGACCCTAGTGTTCAAGACTGACATGGACCCTAGTGTTCAAGACTGACATGGACCCTAGTGTTCAAGGATGACAAGGACCCTAGTGTTCAAGACTGACATGGACCTTAGAGTTCAAGACTGGCATGGACCCTAGTGTTCAAGACTGATAGGGACCCTAGAGTTCAAGACTGACATGGACCCTAGTGTTCAAGACTGACATGGACCTTGATGTTCAAGATTGACATGGACCCTAGTGTTCAAGACTGACATGGACCCTAGTGTTCAAGACTGACATTTACCCTAGTTTTCAAGACTGACATGGACCCTAGTGTTCAAGACTGACATGGACCCTAATGTTCAAGACTGACATGGACCCTGGTGTTCAAGACTGACATGGACCCTAGTGTTCAAGACTGACATGGACCCTATGGAACCTAGTGTTCAAGACTGACAAGGACCCTAGTGTTCAAGACTGACATGGACCCTGGTGTTCAAGACTGACATGGACCCTGGTGTTCAAGACTGACATGAACCCTAGTGTTCAAGACTGACATGGACCCTATGGACTCTAGTGTTCAAGACTGACATGGACCCTATGGACCCTGGTGTTCAAGACTGACATGGATCCTGGTGTTCAAGACTGACATGGACCCTAGTGTTCAAGACTGACATGGACCCTAGTGTTCAAGACTGACATGGACCCTAAGGACCCTAGTGTTCAAGACTGACATGGACCCTATGGACCCTGGTGTTCAAGACTGACATGGATCCTGGTGTTCAAGACTGACATGGCCCCTGGTGTTCAAGACTGACATTAACCCTAGTGTTCAAGACTGACATGGACCCTAAGGACCCTTGTGTTCAAGACTGACATGGACCCTATGGACCCTAGTGTTCAAGACTGACATGGACCCTATGGACCCTAGTGTTCAAGACTGACATGGACCCTATGGACCCTAGTTTTCAAGGCTGACATGGACCCTAGTGTTCAAGACTGACATGGACCCTAGTGTTCAAAACTGACATGGACCCTAGTGTTCAAGACTGACATGGACCCTAGTGTTCAAGACTGACATGGACCCTAGAGTTCAAGACTGACATGGACCCTAGTGTTCAAGACTGACAGGGACCCTAGAGTTCAAGACTGACATGGACCCTATGGACCCTAGTGTTCAAGACTGACATGGACCCTGGTGTCCAAGACTGACATGGACCTTAGTGTTCAAGACTGACATGGACCCTATGGACCCTAGTGTTCAAGACTGACATGGATCCTGGTGTTCAAGACTGACATGGACACTGGTGTTCAAGACTGACATGACCCCTAGTGTTCAAGACTGACATAGACCCTATGGATCCTGGTGTTCAAGACTGACATGGATCCTGGTGTTCAAGACTGTATGTTAGAATGTAATAGTTCATCAAATACATCTCTGTAAGGGACTGTATGTTAGAATGTAATAGTTCATCACACCCGTCTCAGACTGGGACTGTATGTTAGAATGTAATAGTTCATCAATCCGCCTCTGAATGGGAATATATGTTAGAATGTAATAGTTCATCACATCCGCCTCTGACTGTGACTGTATGTTAGAATGTAATAGTTAATAACACCCGTCTCTGACTGGGACTGTATGTTAGAATGTAATAGTTCATCACACCCGTCTCTGACTGGGACTGTATGTTAGAATGTTATAGTTAATAAATCCGCCTCTAACATAGACTGTATGTTAGAATGTAATAGTTCATCAAATCCGCCTCTGACTTAGACTGTATGTTAGAATGTAATAGTTCATCACATCCGCCTCTGACTGGGACTGTATGTTAGAATGCAATAGTTTATCACATCCGCCTCTGAATGGGACTGTATGTTAGAATGTAATAGTTTATCACACACGCCTCTGACTAAGACTATATGTTAGAATGTAATAGTTCATCACATCCGCCTCTGACTGGGACTGTATGTTAGAATTTAATAGTACATCACATCCGCCTCTGACTGGGACTGTATGTTAGATTGTAATAATTCGTCACATCCGCCTCTGACTGGGACTGTATGTTAAAATGTAATAGTTTATCACATCCGCCTCAGACTGTAACAGTATTTTAGAATGTAATAGTTCATTACACCCGCCTCTTATTGGGATAGTATGTTAGAATGTAATAGTTCATCAAATCCGCCTCTGACTTGGACTGTATGTTAGAATGTAATAGTTAATCACATCCGCCTCTGACTGGGACTGTATTTTCGAATGTTACAGTTCATCACATCCGCCTCTGACTGGGACTGTATGTTAGAAAGTAATAGTTCATCACATCCGCCTCTGACTGGGACTGTATGTTAGAAATAGTTCATCACATCCGCCTCTGACTGGGACTGTATGTTAGAATGTTACAGTTCATCACATCCGCCTCTGACTGGGACTGTATTTTCGAATGTTACAGTTCATCACATCCGCCTCTGACTGGGACTGTATGTTAGAAAGTAATAGTTCATCACATCCGTCCCTGACTCGGACTGTATATTAGAATGTAATAGTTCATCAAATCCGACTCTGACTTGGAATGTATGTTAGAATGTAATAGTTCATCACATCCGCCTCTGACTTGGAATGTATGTTAGAATGTAATAGTTCATCACATCCGCCTCTGACTGGGACTGTATTTTCGAATGTTACAGTTCATCACATCCGCCTCTGACGTGGACTGTATGTTAGAATACAATAGTTCATCACATCCGTCGCTGACTGTGACTGTATATAAGAAAATAATAGTTCATCGCATCCGTCCCTGACTTGGACTGTATGTTAGAATGTAATAGTTCATCAATCCGCCTCTGATTTGGACTATATGTTAGAATGTAAGAGTTCATCACATCCGCCTCTGACAGAGACTTTATGTTAGAAAGTAATAGTTCATCAAATCCGCCTCTGACGTGTACTGTATGTTAGAATACAATAGTTCATCACATCCGCCTCTGACTGGGACTGTATGTTAGAATGTAAGAGTTCATCACATCCGCCTCTGACAGAGACTGTATGTTATAATGTAATAGTACATCACATCCGCCTCAGACTGGGTCTGTGTTAGAATGTAATAGTTCATCACATCCGCCTTTGACTGGGACTGAATGTTAGAATGTAATAGTTCATCACATCCGACTCTGACTGTGACTGTATGTTAGAATGTAATAGTTCATCACACCCGTCTCTGACTGGGACTTTATGTTGAAATGTAATAGTTCATCACATCCGTCGCTGACTTGGACTGTTTGTTAGAATGTAATAGTTCATCACATCCGCCACTGACTGGGACTGTATGTTAGAATGTAATAGTCCATCACATCCGCCTCTGACTGTGACTGTATGTTAGAATGTAATAGTTCATCACATCCGACTCTGACTGAGACTGTATTATAGAATGTAATAGTTCATCACACCTGCCTCTGACTGGGACTGTATTTTCAAATGTTACAGTTCATCAAATCCGCCTCTGACGTGGACTGTATGTTAGAATACAATAGTTCATCACATCCGCCTCTGACTGGGTCTGTATGTTAGAATGTAATAGTTTATCACACACGTCTCTAACTAAGACTGTATGTTAGAATGTAATAGTTTATCACACACGTCTCTAACTAGGACTGTATGTTAGAAATTAATAGTACATCACATCCGCCTCAGACTGGGTCTATATGTTAGAATGTAATAGTTCATCACATCCGCCTCTGACTAAGACTGAATGTTAGAATGTAATAGTTCATCACATCCGACTCTGACTGTGACTGTATGTTAGAATGTAATAGTTCATCACATCCGCCTCTGACTGGGACTGTATGTTCGAATGTAATAGTTCATCACATCCGCCTCTGACTGGGACTGTATGTTAGAATGTAAGAGTTCATAACATCCGCCTCTGACAGGGACTGTATGTTAGAAAGTAATAGTTCATCAAATCCGCCTCTAATTTGGACTGTATGTTAGAATGTAATAGTACAACACATCCGCCTCAGACTGGGTCTGTATGTTAGAATAAAACAGTTCATCAAATCCGCCTCTGACGTGGACTGTATGTTAGAATACAATAGTTCATCACATCCGCCTCTGACTGGGTCTGTATGTTAGAATGTAATAGTTTATCACACACGTCTCTAACTATGACTGTATGTTAGAATGTAATAGTTTATCACACACGTCTCTAACTAGGACTGTATGTTAGAAATTAATAGTACATCACATCCGCCTCAGACTGGGACTGAATGTTAGAATGTAATAGTTCATCACATCCGACTCTGACTGTGACTGTATGTTAGAATGTAATAGTTCATCACATCCGCCTCTGACTGCGACTGTATGTTAGAAATAGTTCATCACATCCGCCTCTGACTGGGACTGTATGTTAGAAATAGTTCATCACATCCGCCTCTGACTGGGACTGTATGTTCGAATGTAATAGTTCATCACATCCGCCTCTGACTGGGACTGTATGTTAGAATGTAAGAGTTCATCACATCCGCCTCTGACAGGGACTGTATGTTAGCAAGTAATAGTTCATCAAATCCGCCTCTAATTTGGACTGTATGTTAGAATGTAATAGTACAACACATCCGCCTCAGACTGGGTCTGTATGTTAGAATAAAATAGTTCATCACATCCGCCACTGACTGGGACTGAATGTTAGAATGTAATAGTTCATCACATCCGACTCTGACTGTGACTGTATATTTGAATCTAATAGTTCATAACACCCGTCTCTGACTGGGACTGTATGTTCGAATGTAATAGTTCATCACATCCGCCTCTGACTGGGACTGTATGTTAGAATGTAAGAGTTCATAACATCCGCCTCTGACAGGGACTGTATGTTAGAAAGTAATAGTTCATCAAATCCGCCTCTAATTTGGACTGTATGTTAGAATGTAATAGTACAACACATCCGCCTCAGACTGGGTCTGTATGTTAGAATAAAACAGTTCATCAAATCCGCCTCTGACGTGGACTGTATGTTAGAATACAATAGTTCATCACATCCGCCTCTGACTGGGTCTGTATGTTAGAATGTAATAGTTTATCACACACGTCTCTAACTATGACTGTATGTTAGAAATTAATAGTACATCACATCCGCCTCAGACTGGGACTGAATGTTAGAATGTAATAGTTCATCACATCCGACTCTGACTGTGACTGTATGTTAGAATGTAATAGTTCATCACATCCGCCTCTGACTGCGACTGTATGTTAGAAATAGTTCATCACATCCGCCTCTGACTGGGACTGTATGTTAGAAATAGTTCATCACATCCGCCTCTGACTGGGACTGTATGTTCGAATGTAATAGTTCATCACATCCGCCTCTGACTGGGACTGTATGTTAGAATGTAAGAGTTCATCACATCCGCCTCTGACAGGGACTGTATGTTAGCAAGTAATAGTTCATCAAATCCGCCTCTAATTTGGACTGTATGTTAGAATGTAATAGTACAACACATCCGCCTCAGACTGGGTCTGTATGTTAGAATAAAATAGTTCATCACATCCGCCACTGACTGGGACTGAATGTTAGAATGTAATAGTTCATCACATCCGACTCTGACTGTGACTGTATATTTGAATCTAATAGTTCATAACACCCGTCTCTGACTGGGACTGTATGTTGAAATGTAATAGTTCATCACATCCGTCGCTGACTTGGACTGTTTGTTAGAATGTAATAGTTCATCTAATCCGCCTCTGACTTGGACTGTATGTGAGAATTTAATAGTTCATCACATCCGCCTCTGACTGGGACTGTATGTTAGAAATAGTTCACACATCCGCCTCTGACTGGGACTGTATGTTAGAATGTAATAGTTCATCACACCCGCCTCTGACGTGGACTGTATGTTAGAATACAACAGTTCATCACATCCGCCTCTGACTGGGACTGAATGTTAGAATGTAATAGTTCATCATTTCCGCCTATGACTGGGATTGTATGTTAGAATGTAATAGTTCATCACATCCGTCCTTGACTGTCACTGTATGTTAGAATGTAATAGTTCATCACATCCGTCCCTGACTGGCACTGTATGCTAGAATGTAATAGTCAATCACATCCGCCTCTGACTGGGACTGTATGTTAGAAATTAATAGTTCTTCACACCCGTCTCTGACTGGGACTGTATGTTGAAATGTAATAGTTCATCACATCCGTCGCTGACTTGGACTGATTGTTAGAATGTAATAGTTCATCACATCCGCCTCGGACTGCGACTGTATGTTAGAAATAGTTCATCACATCCGCCTCTGACTGGGACTGTATGTTCGAATGTAATAGTTCATCACATCCGCCTCTGACTGGGACTGTATGTTAGAATGTAAGAGTTCATCACATCCGCCTCTGACAGGGACTGTATGTTAGAAAGTAATAGTTCATCAAATCCGCCTCTAATTTGGACTGTATGTTAGAATGTAATAGTACAACACATCCGCCTCAGACTGGGTCTGTATGTTAGAATAAAATAGTTCATCACATCCGCCTCTGACTGGGACTGAATGTTAGAATGTAATAGTTCATCACATCTGACTCTGACTGTGACTGTATATTTGAATCTAATAGTTCATCACACCCGTCTCTGACTGGGACTGTATGTTGAAATGTAATAGTTCATCACATCCGTCGCTAATTTGGACTGTTTGTTAGAATGTAATAGTTCATCAAATCCGCCTCTGACTTGGACTGTATGTGAGAATTTAATAGTTCATCACATCCGCCTCTGACTGGGACTGTATGTTAGAAATAGTTCACACATCCGCCTCTGACTGGGACTGTATGTTAGAATGTAATAGTTCATCACACCCGCCTCTGACTGGGACTGTATGTTAGAATACAACAGTTCATCACATCCGCCTCTGACTGGGACTGAATGTTAGAATGTAATAGTTCATCATTTCCGCCTATGACTGGGATTGTATGTTAGAATGTAATAGTTCATCACATCCGTCCTTGACTGTCACTGTATGTTAGAATGTAATAGTTCATCACATCCGTCCCTGACTGGCACTGTATGCTAGAATGTAATAGTCAATCACATCCGCCTCTGACTGGGACTGTATGTTAGAAATTAATAGTTCTTCACACCCGTCTCTGACTGGGACTGTATGTTGAAATGTAATAGTTCATCACATCCGTCGCTGACTTGGACTGTTTGTTAGAATGTAATAGTTCATCACATCCGCCTCTGACTGGGACTGTATGTTAGAAAGTAATAGTTTATCACATCCGTCCCTGACTGGCACTGTATGTTAGAATGTATTAGTTCATCAAATCCGCCTCTGACTTGGACTGTATGTGAGAATTTAATAGTTCATCACATCCGCCTCTGACTGGGACTGTATGTTAGAAATAGTTCACACATGCGCCTCTGACTGGGACTGTATGTTAGAATGTAATAGTTCATCACACCCGCCTCTGACGTGGACTGTATGTTAAAATACAATAGTTCATCACATCCGCCTCTGACTGGCACTGTATGTTAGAATGTAATAGTTCATCACATCCACCTCTGACTTGGACTGTATGTGAGAATTTAATAGTTCATCACATCCGCCTCTGACTGGAACTGTATGTTAGAAATAGTTCACACATCCGCCTCTGACTGGGACTGTATGTTAGAATGTAATAGCTCATCACACCCGCCTCTGACGTGGACTGTATGTTAGAATACAACAGTTCATCACATCCGCCTCTGACTGGGACTGTATGTTAGAAAGTAATAGTTCATCACATCCGTCCCTGACTGGGACTGTATGTTAGAATGTTACAGTTCATCACATCCGCCTCTGACTGGGACTGTATGTTAGAAATAGTTCATCACATCCGCCTCTGACTGGGACTGTATGTTAGAATGTAATAGTTCATCACACCCGCCTCTGACGTGGACTGTATGTTAGAATACAACAGTTCATCACATCCGCCTCTGACTGGGACTGTATGTTAGAAAGTAATAGTTCATCACATCCGTCCCTGACTGGGACTGTATGTTAGAATGTTACAGTTCATCACATCCGCCTCTGACTGGGACTGTATGTTAGAAATAGTTCATCACATCCGCCTCTGACTGGGACTGTATGTTAGAATGTAATAGTTCATCACACCCGCCTCTGACTCGGACTGTATGTTAGAATACAATAGTTCATCACATCCGCCTCAGACTGGGTCTGTATGTTAGAAATAGTTCATCACATCCGCCTCTGACAGGGACTGTATGTTAGAAAGTAATAGTTCATCAAATCCGCCTCTGATTTGGACTGTATGTTAGAATGTAATAGTACATCACATCCGCCTCAGACTGGGTCTGTATGTTAGAATGTAATAGTTCATCACATCCGCCTCTGACTGTGACTGTATGTTAGAATGTAATAGTTCATCACATCCGACTCTGACTGGGACTGTATTATAGAATGTAATAGTTCATCACACCTGCCTCTGACTGGGACTGTATGTTAGAATACAATAATTCATCATATCCGCCTCTGACTGGGACTGTATGTTAGAATGTAATAGTTTATCACACACGTCTCTAACTAAGACTGTATGTTAGAATGTAATAGTTCATCACATCCGCCTCTGACTGGGACTGTATGTTAGCAAGTAATAGTTCATCACATCCGCCTCTGACTGGGACTGTATGTTTGAAATAGTTCATCACCTCCGCCTCTGACGGGGACTGTATATTAGAATGTAATAGTTCATCACACCCGCCTCTGACGTGGACTGTATGTTAGAATGTAATAGTTCATCACATCCGCCTCTGACTGGGACTGTATGTTAGAAATGAATAGTTCGTTACACCCGTCTCTGACTGGGACTGTATGTTAGAATGTAATAGTTCATCACACCCGCCTCTGACTGGGACTGAATGTTAGAATGTAATAATTCATCATTTCCACCTCTGACTGGGATTGTATGTTAGAAATAGTTCATCACATCCGCCTCTGACTGGGACTGTATGTTAGAAAGTAATAGTTCACACATACGCCTCTGACTGGGACTGTATGTTAGAATGTAATAGTTCATCACACCCGCCTCTGACGTGGACTGTATGTTAGAATACAATAGTTCATCACATCCGCCTCTGACTGGCACTGTATGTTAGAATGTAATAGTTCATCGCATCCACCTCTGACTTGGACTGTATGTGAGAATTTAATAGTTCATCACATCCGCCTCTGACTGGGACTGTATGTTAGAAATAGTTCACACATCCGCCTCTGACAGGGACTGTATGTTAGAATGTAATAGCTCATCACACCCGCCTCTGACGTGGACTGTATGTTAGAATACAACAGTTCATCACATCTGCCTCTGACTGGGACTGTATGTTAGAAAGTAATAGTTCATCACATCCGTCCCTGACTGGGACTGTATGTTAGAATGTTACAGTTCATCACATCCGCCTCTGACTGGGACTGTATTTTAGAAATAGTTCATCACATCCGCCTCTGACTGGGACTGTATGTTAGAATGTAATAGTTCATCACACCCGCCTCTGACGTGGACTGTATGTTAGAATACAACAGTTCATCACATCCGCCTCTGACTGGGACTGTATGTTAGAAAGTAATAGTTCATCACATCCGTCCTTGACTGGGACTGTATGTTAGAATGTTACAGTTCATCACATCCGCCTCTGACTGGGACTGTATGTTAGAAATAGTTCATCACATCCGCCTCTGACTGGGACTGTATGTTAGAATGTAATAGTTCATCACACCCGCCTCTGACTCGGACTGTATGTTAGAATACAATAGTTCATCACATCCGCCTCAGACTGGGTCTGTATGTTAGAAATAGTTCATCACATCCGCCTCTGACAGGGACTGTATGTTAGAAAGTAATAGTTCATCAAATCCGCCTCTGATTTGGACTGTATGTTAGAATGTAATAGTACATCACATCCGCCTTAGACTGGGTCTGTATGTTAGAATGTAATAGTTCATCACATCCGCCTCTGACTGTGACTGTATGTTAGAATGTAATAGTTCATCACATCCGACTCTGACTGGGACTGTATTATAGAATGTAATAGTTCATCACACCTGCCTCTGACTGGGACTGTATGTTAGAATACAATAATTCATCATATCCGCCTCTGACTGGGACTGTATGTTAGAATGTAATAGTTTATCACACACGTCTCTAACTAAGACTGTATGTTAGAATGTAATAGTTCACCACATCCGCCTCTGACTGGGACTGTATGTTAGCAAGTAATAGTTCATCACATCCGCCTCTGACTGGGACTGTATGTTTGAAATAGTTCATCACCTCCGCCTCTGACGGGGACTGTATGTTAGAATGTAATAGTTCATCACACCCGCCTCTGACGTGGACTGTATGTTAGAATGTAATAGTTCATCACATCCGCCTCTGACTGGGACTGTATGTTAGAAATGAATAGTTCGTTACACCCGTCTCTGACTGGGACTGTATGTTAGAATGTAATAGTTCATCAAATCCGCCTCTGACTGGGACTGAATGTTAGAATGTAATAGTTCATCATTTCCACCTCTGACTGGGATTGTATGTTAGAAATAGTTCATCACATCCGCCTCTGACTGGGACTGTATGTTAGAAAGTAATAGTTCATCACATCCGTCCCTGACTGGGACTGTATGTTAGAATGTTACAGTTCATCACATCCGCCATTGACTGGGACTGTATGTTAGAAATAGTTCATCACATCCGCCTCTGACTGGGACTGTATGTTAGAATGTAATAGTTCATCACACCCGCCTCTGACTCGGACTGTATGTTAGAATACAATAGTTCATCACATCCGCCTCTGACTGGGACTGTATGTTAGAAAGTAATAGTTCATCACATCCGTCCCTGACTGGGACTGTATGTTAGAATGTTACAGTTCATCACATCCGCCTCTGACTGGGACTGTATGTTTGAAATAGTTCATCACATCCGCCTCTGACTGGGACTGTATGTTAGAATGTAATAGCTCATCACACCCGCCTCTGACGTGGACTGTATGTTAGAATGTAATAGTTCATCACATCCGCCTCTGACTGGGACTGTATGTTAGCAAGTAATAGTTCATCACATCCGCCTCTGACTGGGACTGTATGTTTGAAATAGTTCATCACCTCCGCCTCTGACTGGGACTGTATGTTAGAATGTAATAGTTCATCACACCCGCCTCTGACGGGGACTGTATGTTAGAATGTAATAGTTCATCACATCCGCCTCTGACTGGGACTGTATGTTAGAAATGAATAGTTCGTTACACCCGTCTCTGACTGGGACTGTATGTTAGAAAGTAATAGTTCATCAAATCCGCCTCTGACTTGGACTGTATGTTAGAATGTAATAGTTCATCACATCCGCCTCTGACTGGGACTGAATGTTAGAATGTAATAGTTCATCATTTCCGCCTATGACTGTGATTATATGTTAGAATGTAATAGTTCATCACATCCGTCCTTGACTGTCACTGTATGTTAGAATGTTATAGTTCATCACATCCGTCCCTGACTGGCACTGTATGCTAGAATGTAATAGTCAATCACATCCGCCTCTGACTGGGACTGTATGTTAGAAATTAATAGTTCTTCACACCCGTCTCTGACTGGGACTGTATGTTGAAATGTAATAGTTCATCACATCCGTCGCTGACTTGGACTGTTTGTTAGAATGTAATAGTTCATCACATACGCCTCTGACTGGGACTGTATGTTAGAAAGTAAAAGTTTATCACATCCGTCCCTGACTGGCACTGTATGTTAGAATGTAATAGTTCATCAAATCCGCCTCTGACTTGGACTGTATGTGAGAATTTAATAGTTCATCACATCCGCCTCTGACTGGGACTGTATGTTAGAAATAGTTCACACATGCGCCTCTGACTGGGACTGTATGTTAGAATGTAATAGTTCATCACACCCGCCTCTGACGTGGACTGTATGTTAGAATACAATAGTTCATCACATCCGCCTCTGACTGGCACTGTATGTTAGAATGTAATAGTTCATCACATCCACCTCTGACTTGGACTGTATGTGAGAATTTAATAGTTCATCACATCCGCCTCTGACTGGGACTGTATGTTAGAAATAGTTCACACATCCGCCTCTGACTGGGACTGTGTGTTAGAATGTAATAGCTCATCACACCCGCCTCTTACGTGGACTGTATGTTAGAATACAACAGTTCATCACATCCGCCTCTGACTGAGACTGTATGTTAGAAAGTAATAGTTCATCACATCCGTCCCTGACTGGGACTGTATGTTAGAAAGTTACAGTTCATCACATCCGCCTCTGACTGGGACTGTATGTTAGAAATAGTTCATCACATCCGCCTCTGACTGGGACTGTATGTTAGAATGTAATAGTTCATCACACCCTCCTCTGACGTGGACTGTATGTTAGAATACAACAGTTCATCACATCCGCCTCTGACTGGGACTGTATGTTAGAAAATAATAGTTCATCACATCCGCCTCTGACTGGGACTGTATGTTAGAATGTTACAGTTCATCACATCCGCCTCTGACTGGGACTGTATGTTAGAAATAGTTCATCACATCCGCCTCTGACTGGGACTGTATGTTAGAATGTAATTGTTCATCACACCCGCCTCTGACTCGGACTGTATGTTAGAATACAATAGTTCATCACATCCGCCTCTGACTGGGACTGTATGTTAGAAAAAAATAGTTCATCACATCCGTCCCTGACTGGGACTGTATGTTAAAATGTTACAGTTCATCACATCCGCCTCTGACTGGGACTGTATGTTAGAAATAGTTTATCGCATCCGCCTCTGACTGGGACTGTATGTTAGAATGTAATAGTTCATCACATCCGCCTCTGACTTGGACTGTATGTTAGAATGTAAGATTTCATCACATCCGCCTCTGACAGGGACTGTATGTTAGAATGTAATAGTACATCACATCCGCCTCAGACTGGGTCTGTATATTAGAATGTAATAGTTCATCACATCCGCCTCTGACTGTGACTGTATGTTAGAATGTAATAGTTCATCACATCCGCCTCTGACTGTGACTGTATGTTAGAATATAATAGTTCATCACATCCGACTCTGACTGGGACTGTATTATAGAATGTAATAGTTCATCACACCTGCCTCTGACTGGGACTGTAAGTTAGAATACAATAATTCATCATATCCGCATCTGACTGGGACTGTTTGTTAGAATGTAATAGTTTATCACACACGTCTCTAACTAAGACTGTATGTTAGAATGTAATAGTTCATCACATCCGCCGCTGACTGCGACTGTATGTTAGAAATAGTTCATCACATCCGCCTCTGACTGGGACTGTATGTTAGAATGTAATAGTTCATCACATCCGCCTCTGACGTGGACTGTATGTTAGAATACAATAGTTCATCACATCCGCCTCTGACTGGGACTGTATGTTAGAAAGTAATAGTTCATCACATCCATCCCTGACTGGGACTGTATGTTAGAATGTTACAGTTCATCACATCCGCCTCTGACTGGGACTGTATGTTAGAATGTAATAGTTCATCACACCCGCCTCTGACGTGGACTGTATGTTAGAATACAACAGTTCATCACATCCGCCTCTGACTGGGATTGTATGTTAGAAAGTAATAGTTCATCACATCCGTCCCTGAATGGGACTGTATGTTAGAATGTTACAGTTCATCACATCCGCCTCTGACTGGGACTGTATGTTAGAAATAGTTCATCACATCCGCCTCTGACTGGGACTGTATGTTAGAATGTAATAGTTCATCACACCCGCCTCTGACTCGGACTGTATGTTAGAATACAATAGCTCATCACATCCGCCTCAGACTGGGTCTGTATGTTAGAAATAGTTCATCACATCCGCCTTTGACAGGGACTGTATGTTAGAAAGTAATAGTTCATCAAATCCGCCTCTGATTTAAACTGTATGTTAGAATGTAATAGTACATCACATCCGCCTCAGACTGGGTCTGTATGTTAGAATGTAATAGTTCATCACATCCGCCTCTGACTGTGACTGTATGTTTGAATGTAATAGTTCATCACATCCGACTCTGACTGGGACTGTATTATAGAATGTAATAGTTCTTCACACCTGCCTCTGACTGGGACTGTATGTTAGAGTACAATAATTCATCAAATCCGCCTCTGACTGGGACTGTATGTTAGAATGTAATAGTTTATCACACACGTCTCTAACTAAGACTGTATGTTAGAATGTAATAGTTCATCACATCCGCCTCTGACTGGGACTGTATGTTAGCAAGTAATAGTTCATCACATCCGCCTCTGACTGGGACTGTATGTTTGAAATAGTTCATCACCTCCGCCTCTGACGGGGACTGTATGTTAGAATGTAATAGTTCATCACACCCGCCTCTGACGTGGACTGTATGTTAGAATGTAATAGTTCATCACATCCGCCTCTGACTGGGACTGTATGTTAGAAATGAATAGTTCGTTACACCCGTCTCTGACTGGTACTGTATGTTAGAATGTAATAGTTCATCAAATCCGCCTCTGACTGGGACTGAATGTTAGAATGTAATAGTTCATTATTTCCGCCTCTGACTGGGATTGTATGTTAGAATGTAATAGTTCAACACATCCGTCCTTGACTGTCACTGTATGTTAGAATGTAATAGTTCATCACATCCGTCCCTGACTGGCACTGTATGCTAGAATGTAATAGTCAATCACATCCGCCTCTGACTGGGACTGTATGTTAGAAATTAATAGTTCTTCACACCCGTCTCTGACTGGGACTGTATGTTGAAATGTAATAGTTCATCACATCCGCCTCTGACTGGGACTGTATGTTAGAAAGTAATAGTTTATCACATCCGTCCCTGACTGGCACTGTATGTTAGAATGTAATAGTTCATCAAATCCGCCTCTGACTTGGACTGTATGTGAGAATTTAATAGTTCATCACATCCGCCTCTGTCTGGGACTGTATGTTAGAAATAGTTCACACATGCGCCTCTGACTGGGACTGTATGTTAGAATGTAATAGTTCATCACACCCGCCTCTGACGTGGACTGTATGTTAGAATACAATAGTTCATCACATCCGCCTCTGACTGGCACTGTATGTTAGAATGTAATATGTCATCACATCCACCTCTTACTTGGACTGTATGTGAGATTTTAATAGTTCATCACATCCGCCTCTGACTGGGACTGTATGTTAGAAATAGTTCACACATCCGCCTCTGACTGGGACTGTATGTTAGAATGTAATAGTTCATCACACCCGCCTCTGACGTGGACTGTCTGTTAGAATACAACAGTTCATCACACCCGCCTCTGACTCGGACTGTATGTTAGAATACAATAGTTCATCACATCCGCCTCTGACTGGGACTGTATGTTAGAAAAAAATAGTTCATCACATCCGTCCCTGACTGGGACTGTATGTTAAAATGTTACAGTTCATCACATCCGCCTTTGACTCGGACTGTATGTTAGAAATAGTTCATCGCATCCGCCTCTGACTGGGACTGTATGTTAGAATGTAATAGTTCATCACATCCGCCTCTGACTTGGACTGTATGTTAGAATGTAAGATTTCATCACATCCGCCTCTGACAGGGACTGTATGTTAGAATGTAATAGTACATCACATCCGCCTCAGACTGGGTCTGTATGTTAGAATGTAATAGTTCATCACATCCGCCTCTGACTGTGACTGTATGTTAGAATGTAATAGTTCATCACATCCGCCTCTGACTGTGACTGTATGTTAGAATATAATAGTTCATCACATCCGACTCTGACTGGGACTGTATTATAGAATGTAATAGTTCATCACACCTGCCTCTGACTGGGACTGTAAGTTAGAATACAATAATTCATCATATCCGCATCTGACTGGGACTGTATGTTAGAATGTAATAGTTTATCACACACGTCTCTAACTAAGACTGTATGTTAGAATGTAATAGTTCATCACATCCGCCGCTGACTGCGACTGTATGTTAGAAATAGTTCATCACATCCGCCTCTGACTGGGACTGTATGTTAGAATGTAATAGTTCATCACATCCGCCTCTGACGTGGACTGTATGTTAGAATACAATAGTTCATCACATCCGCCTCTCACTGGGACTGTATGTTAGAAAGTAATAGTTCATCACATCCGTCCCTGACTGGGACTGTATGTTAGAAAGTTGCAGTTCATCACATCCGCCTCTGACTGGGACTGTATGTTTGAAATAGTTCATCACATCCGCCTCTGACTGGGACTGTATGTTAGAATGTAATAGTTCATCACACCCGCCTCTGACGTGGACTGTATGTTAGAATGTAATAGTTCATCACATCCGCCTCTGACTGGGACTGTATGTTAGAAATGAATAGTTCGTTACACCCGTCTCTGACTGGGACTGTATGTTAGAAAGTAATAGTTCATCAAATCCGCCTCTGACTTGGACTGTATGTTAGAATGTAATAGTTCATCACATCCGCCTCTGACTGGGACTGAATGTTAGAATGTAATAGTTCATCATTTCCGCCTATGACTGTGATTATATGTTAGAATGTAATAGTTCATCACATCCGTCCTTGACTGTCACTGTATGTTAGAATGTAATAGTTCATCACATCCGTCCCTGACTGGCACTGTATGCTAGAATGTAATAGTCAATCACATCCGCCTCTGACTGGGACTGTATGTTAGAAATTAATAGTTCTTCACACCCGTCTCTGACTGGGACTGTATGTTGAAATGTAATAGTTCATCACATCCGTCGCTGACTTGGACTGTTTGTTAGAATGTAATAGTTCATCACATACGCCTCTGACTGGGACTGTATGTTAGAAAGTAAAAGTTTATCACATCCGTCCCTGACTGGCACTGTATGTTAGAATGTAATAGTTCATCAAATCCGCCTCTGACTTGGACTGTATGTGAGAATTTAATAGTTCATCACATCCGCCTCTGACTGGGACTGTATGTTAGAAATAGTTCACACATGCGCCTCTGACTGGGACTGTATGTTAGAATGTAATAGTTCATCACACCCGCCTCTGACGTGGACTGTATGTTAGAATACAATAGTTCATCACATCCGCCTCTGACTGGCACTGTATGTTAGAATGTAATAGTTCATCACATCCACCTCTGACTTGGACTGTATGTGAGAATTTAATAGTTCATCACATCCGCCTCTGACTGGGACTGTATGTTAGAAATAGTTCACACATCCGCCTCTGACTGGGACTGTGTGTTAGAATGTAATAGCTCATCACACCCGCCTCTTACGTGGACTGTATGTTAGAATACAACAGTTCATCACATCCGCCTCTGACTGAGACTGTATGTTAGAAAGTAATAGTTCATCACATCCGTCCCTGACTGGGACTGTATGTTAGAAAGTTACAGTTCATCACATCCGCCTCTGACTGGGACTGTATGTTAGAAATAGTTCATCACATCCGCCTCTGACTGGGACTGTATGTTAGAATGTAATAGTTCATCACACCCGCCTCTGACGTGGACTGTATGTTAGAATACAACAGTTCATCACATCCGCCTCTGACTGGGACTGTATGTTAGAAAATAATAGTTCATCACATCCGCCTCTGACTGGGACTGTATGTTAGAATGTTACAGTTCATCACATCCGCCTCTGACTGGGACTGTATGTTAGAAATAGTTCATCACATCCGCCTCTGACTGGGACTGTATGTTAGAATGTAATAGTTTATCACACACGTCTCTAACTAAGACTGTATGTTAGAATGTAATAGTTCATCACATCCGCCTCTGACTGGGACTGTATGTTAGAAAAAAAAAGTTCATCACTTCCGTCCCTGACTGGGACTGTATGTTAAAATGTTACAGTTCATCACATCCGCCTTTGACTCGGACTGTATGTTAGAAATAGTTCATCGCATCCGCCTCTGACTGGGACTGTATGTTAGAATGTAATAGTTCATCACATCCGCCTCTGACTTGGACTGTATGTTAGAATGTAAGATTTCATCACATCCGCCTCTGACAGGGACTGTATGTTAGAATGTAATAGTACATCACATCCGCCTCAGACTGGGTCTGTATGTTAGAATGTAATAGTTCATCACATCCGCCTCTGACTGTGACTGTATGTTTGAATGTAATAGTTCATCACATCCGCCTCTGACTGTGACTGTATGTTAGAATATAATAGTTCATCACATCCGACTCTGACTGGGACTGTATTATAGAATGTAATAGTTCATCACACCTGCCTCTGACTGGGACTGTAAGTTAGAATACAATAATTCATCATTTCCGCATCTGACTGGGACTGTATGTTAGAATGTAATAGTTTATCACACACGTCTCTAACTAAGACTGTATGTTAGAATGTAATAGTTCATCACATCCGCCGCTGACTGCGACTGTATGTTAGAAATAGTTCATCACATCCGCCTCTGACTGGGACTGTATGTTAGAATGTAATAGTTCATCACATCCGCCTCTGACGTGGACTGTATGTTAGAATACAATAGTTCATCACATCCGCCTCTCACTGGGACTGTATGTTAGAAAGTAATAGTTCATCACATCCGTCCCTGACTGGGACTGTATGTTAGAAAGTTGCAGTTCATCACATCCGCCTCTGACTGGGACTGTATGTTTGAAATAGTTCATCACCTCCGCCTCTGACTGGGACTGTATGTTAGAATGTAATAGTTCATCACACCCGCCTCTGACGTGGACTGTATGTTAGAATGTAATAGTTCATCACATCCGCCTCTGACTGGGACTGTATGTTAGAAATGAATAGTTCGTTACACCCGTCTCTGACTGGGACTGTATGTTAGAATGTAATAGCTCATCAAATCCGCCTCTGACTTGGACTGTATGTTAGAATGTAATAGTTCATCACATCCGCCTCTGACTGGGACTGTATGTTAGAATGTAATAGTTCATCATTTCCGCCTCTGACTGGGATTGTATGTTAGAATGTAATAGTTCATCACATCCGTCCTTGACTGTCACTGTATGTTAGAATGTAATAGTTCATCACATCCGTCCCTGACTGGCACTGTATGCTAGAATGTAATAGTCAATCACATCCGCCTCTGACTGGGACTGTATGTTAGAAATTAATAGTTCCTCACACCCGTCTCTGACTGGGACTGTATGTTGAAATGTAATAGTTCATCACATCCGTCGCTGACTTGGACTGTTTGTTAGAATGTAATAGTTCATCACATACGCCTCTGACTGGGACTGTATGTTAGAAAGTAAAAGTTTATCACATCCGTCCCTGACTGGCACTGTATGTTAGAATGTAATAGTTCATCAAATCCGCCTCTGACTTGGACTGTATGTGAGAATTTAATAGTTCATCACATCCGCCTCTGACTGGGACTGTATGTTAGAAATAGTTCACACATGCGCCTCTGACTGGGACTGTATGTTAGAATGTAATAGTTCATCACACCCGCCTCTGACGTGGACTGTATGTTAGAATACAATAGTTCATCACATCCGCCTCTGACTGGCACTGTATGTTAGAATGTAATAGTTCATCACATCCACCTCTGACTTGGACTGTATGTGAGAATTTAATAGTTCATCACATCCGCCTCTGACTGGGACTGTATGTTAGAAATAGTTCACACATCCGCCTCTGACTGGGACTGTGTGTTAGAATGTAATAGCTCATCACACCCGCCTCTTACGTGGACTGTATGTTAGAATACAACAGTTCATCACATCCGCCTCTGACTGAGACTGTATGTTAGAAAGTAATAGTTCATCACATCCGTCCCTGACTGGGACTGTATGTTAGAAAGTTACAGTTCATCACATCCGCCTCTGACTGGGACTGTATGTTAGAAATAGTTCATCACATCCGCCTCTGACTGGGACTGTATGTTAGAATGTAATAGTTCATCACACCCGCCTCTGACGTGGACTGTATGTTAGAATACAACAGTTCATCACATCCGCCTCTGACTGGGACTGTATGTTAGAAAATAATAGTTCATCACATCCGCCTCTGACTGGGACTGTATGTTAGAATGTTACAGTTCATCACATCCGCCTCTGACTGGGACTGTATGTTAGAAATAGTTCATCACATCCGCCTCTGACTGGGACTGTATGTTAGAATGTAATAGTTTATCACACACGTCTCTAACTAAGACTGTATGTTAGAATGTAATAGTTCATCACATCCGCCTCTGACTGGGACTGTATGTTAGCAAGTAATAGTTCATCACATCCGCCTCTGACTGGGACTGTATGTTTGAAATAGTTCATCACCTCCGCCTCTGACGGGGACTGTATGTTAGAATGTAATAGTTCATCACACCCGCCTCTGACGTGGACTGTATGTTAGAATGTAATAGTTCATCACATCCGCCTCTGACTGGGACTGTATGTTAGAAATGAATAGTTCGTTACACCCGTCTCTGACTGGGACTGTATGTTAGAATGTAATAGTTCATCAAATCCGCCTCTGACTGGGACTGAATGTTAGAATGTAATAGTTCATCATTTCCACCTCTGACTGGGATTGTATGTTAGAAATAGTTCATCACATCCGCCTCTGACTGGGACTGTATGTTAGAAAGTAATAGTTCACACATGCGCCTCTGACTGGGACTGTATGTTAGAATGTAATAGTTCATCACACCCGCCTCTGACGTGGACTGTATGTTAGAATACAATAGTTCATCACATCCGCCTCTGACTGGCACTGTATGTTAGAATGTAATAGTTCATCGCATCCACCTCTGACTTGGACTGTATGTGAGAATTTAATAGTTCATCACATCCGCCTCTGACTGGGACTGTATGTTAGAAATAGTTCACACATCCGCCTCTGACAGGGACTGTATGTTAGAATGTAATAGCTCATCACACCCGCCTCTGACGTGGACTGTATGTTAGAATACAACAGTTCATCACATCTGCCTCTGACTGGGACTGTATGTTAGAAAGTAATAGTTCATCACATCCGTCCCTGACTGGGACTGTATGTTAGAATGTTACAGTTCATCACATCCGCCTCTGACTGGGACTGTATGTTAGAAATAGTTCATCACATCCGCCTCTGACTGGGACTGTATGTTAGAATGTAATAGTTCATCACACCTGCCTCTGACTCGGACTGTATGTTAGAATACAATAGTTCATCACATCCGCCTCAGACTGGGTCTGTATGTTAGAAATAGTTCATCACATCCGCCTCTGACAGGGACTGTATGTTAGAAAGTAATAGTTCATCAAATCCGCCTCTGATTTGGACTGTATGTTAGATTGTAATAGTACATCACATCCGCCTTAGACTGGGTCTGTATGTTAGAATGTAATAGTTCATCACATCCGCCTCTGACTGTGACTGTATGTTAGAATGTAATAGTTCATCACATCCGACTCTGACTGGGACTGTATTATAGAATGTAATAGTTCATCACACCTGCCTCTGACTGGGACTGTATGTTAGAATAAAATAATTCATCATATCCGCCTCTGACTGGGACTGTATGTTAGAATGTAATAGTTTATCACACACGTCTCTAACTAAGACTGTATGTTAGAATGTAATAGTTCACCACATCCGCCTCTGACTGGGACTGTATGTTAGCAAGTAATAGTTCATCACATCCGCCTCTGACTGGGACTGTATGTTTGAAATAGTTCATCACCTCCGCCTCTGACGGGGACTGTATGTTAGAATGTAATAGTTCATCACACCCGCCTCTGACGTGGACTGTATGTTAGAAATGTAAATAGTTCATCACATCCGCCTCTGACTGGGACTGTATGTTAGAATGTAATAGTTCATCACATCCGCCTCTGACTGGGACTGTATGTTAGAATGTAATAGTTCATCACATCCGCCTCTGACTGGGACTGTATGTTAGAATGTAATAGTTCATCACATCCGCCTCTGACTGGGACTGAATGTTAGAATGTAATAATTCATCACATCCACCTATGACTGGGACTGAATGTTAGAATGTAATAATTCATCACATCCGCCTCTGACTGGGACTGTATGTTAGAATGTAAGAGTTCATCACATCCGCCTCTGACAAGGACTGTATGTTATAAAGTAATAGTTCATCAAATCCGCCTCTGACTTGGACTGTATGTTAGAATGTAAAAGTTCATCACATCCGCCTCTGACTGGGACTGTATGTTAGAAATGGTTTATCACATCCGCCTCTTACTGGGACTGTATGTTAGAATGTAATAGTTCATCACACCCGCCTCTGAGTGGGACTGTATTTTCGATGACCCGTTAGGGTTAAGGGAACTTTACTTTTTTACTCAGACTGTAACATTATTTTAGAATGTAATAGTACATTACACCCGCCTCTTACTGGTATAGTATATTAGAATGTAATAATTCTTCACATCCGCCTCTGACTGGGACTGTATTTTCGAATGTTACAGTTCATCACATCCGCCTCTGACGTGGACTTTATGTTAGAATACAATAGTTTATCACATCCGCCTCTGACTGGGACTGTATGTTAGAAAGTAATAGTTCATCCAATCCGTCCCTGACTGGGACTGTATGTTAGAATGTAATAGTTCATCATATCCGCCTCTGACTTGGACTGTATGTTAGAATGTAATAGTTCATCACATCCGCCTCTGACTAAGACTGTATGTTAGAAATAGTTCATCACATCCGCCTCTGACTTGGACTGTATGTTAGAATGTAATAGTTTATCACACACGTCTCTAACTAAGACTGTATGTTAGAATGTAATAGTTCATCACATCCGCCTCTGACTGGGACTGTATGTTAGAAATTAATAGTACATCATATCCGCCTCAGACTGGGTCTGTATGTTAGAATATAATATTTCATCACATCCGCCTCTGACTGTGACTGAATGTTAGAATGTAATAGTTCATCACACCCTTCTCTGACTGGGACTGTATGTTGAAATGTAATAGTTCATCACATCCGTCTCTGACTTGGACTGTATATTAGAATGTAATAGTTCACCATTTCCGCCTCTGACTGTGATTGTATGTTAGAATGTAATAGTTCATCACACACGTCTCTGACTGGGACTGTATGTTAGAATGTAATAGTTCATCACATCCGCCTCTGACTGCGACTGTATGTTAGAAATAGTTCATCACATCCGCCTCTGACTGGGACTGTATGTTAGAAATAGTTCATCACATCCGCCTCTGACGTGGACTGTATGTTAGAATTCAATAGTTCATCACACCCGTCTCTGACTGAGACTGTATGTTAGATTGTAATAATTCGTCACATCTGCCTCTGACTGGGACTGTATGTTAAATTGTAATAGTTTATTACATCCGCCTCAGACTGTAACATTATTTTAGAATGTAATAGTTCATTACACCTGCCTCTTACTGGGATAGTATGTTAGAATGTAGTAATTCTTCACATCCGCTTCTGATTGGGACTTTATGTTAGAATGTAATAGTTCATCACATCCGTCTCTAACTGGGACTGTATGTTAGAATGTAAGAGTTCATCACATCCGCCTCTGACAGGGACTGTATTTTAGAAAGTAATAGTTCATCAAATCCGTCCTTGACTGGCACTGTATGTTAGAATGTAATAGTTCATCAAATCCGATTCTGACTTGGACTGTATGTTAAAATTTAATAGTTCATCAAATCCGCCTCTGACTTGCACTGTATGTTAGAAAGTAATAGTTTATCACATCCGCCTCTGACTGGGACTGAATGTTAGAATATAAAAGTTCATCACATCCGCCTCTGACTGGGACTGTATTTTCGAATGTTGCAGTTCATCACATCCGCCTCTGACTGGGATTGTATGTTAGAATGTAATAGTTCATCACACCCGTCTCTGACTGGGACTATATGTTAGAATGTAATAGTTCATCACATCCGTCCCTGACTGGCACTGTATGTTAGAATGTAATAGTTCATCAAATCCGCCTCTGACTTGCACTGTATGTTAGAAAGTAATAGTTTATTACATCCGCCTCTGACTGGGACTGTATTTTCGAATGTTACAGTTCATCACATCCGCCTCTGACGTGGACTGTATGTTAGAATACAATAGTTCATCACATCCGTCCCTGACTGGGACTGTATGTTAGAATGTAATAGTCCATCACATCCGCCTCTGACTGTGACTGTATGTTAGAATGTAATAGTTCATTACATTCGCCTTTGACAGGGACTGTATGTTAGAATTCAATAGTTCATCACACCCGTCTCCGACTGAGACTGTATTTTAGAGTGTAATAATTCGTCACATCTGCCTCTGACTGGGACTTATGTTAAAATGTAATAGTTTATCACATCCGCCTCAGACTGTAACATTATTTTAGAATGTAATAGTTCATTACACCCGCCTCTTACTGGGATAGTATGTTAGAATGTAATAATTCTTCACATCCGCCTCTGATTTGGACTGTATGTTACAATGTAATAGTTCATCACATCAGTCTCTAACTGGCACTGTATGTTAGAATGTAATAGTTCATCACATCCGCCTCTGACTGCGACTGTATGTTAGAATCAGTTCATCACATCCGCCTCTGACTGGGACTGTATTTTAGAAATTAATAGTTCATCACATCCGTCCTTGACTGGCACTGTATGTTAGAATGTAATAGTTCATCAAATCCGCTTCTGACTTGGACTGTACGTTAGAATGTAATAGTTCATCACATCCGCCTCTGACTGGGACTGTATGTTTGAATGTAAGAGTTCATCACATCCGCCTCTGACTGGGACTGTATGTTAGAATGTAATAGTTCATCACACCCGCCTCTGACTGGGACTGTATTTTCGAATGTTACAGTTCATCACATCCGCCTCTGACGTGGACTGTATGTTAGAATACAATAGTTCATCACATCCGTCCCTGACTGGGACTGTATGTTAGAATGTAATTGTTTATCAAATCCGCCTCTGACTTGGACTGTATGCTAGAATGTAATAGTTCATCACACCCGCCTCTGACTGGGACTGTATTTTCGAATGTTACAGTTCATCACATCCGCCTCTGACGTGGACTGTATGTTAGAATACAATAGTTCATCACATCCGTCCCTGACTAGGACTGTATGTTAGAATGTAATTGTTTATCAAATCCGCCTCTGACTTGGACTGTATGTTAGAATGTAATAGTTCATCACAACTGCCTCTGACTTGGACTGTATGTTAGAATGTAAAAGTTCATAACATCCGCCTCTGACTGGGACTGTATTTTCGAATGTTACAGTTCATCACATCCGCCTCTGACGTGGACTGTATGTTAGAATACAATAGTTCATCACACCCGCCTCTGACTGGGACTGTATGTTAGAAATTAATAGTTCATCACACCCGTCTCTGACTGGGACTGTATGTTAGAATGTAATAGTTCATCAAATCCGCCTCTGACTTGGACTGTATGTTAGAATGTAATAGTTCATCACATCCGCCTCTGACTGGGACTGAATGTTAGATTGTAATAGTTCATCACACCCGTCTCTGACTGGGACTGTATGTTAAAATGTAATAGTTCATCACATCCGTCTCTGACTTGGACTGTATGTTAGAATGTAATAGTTCATCATTTCCACCTCTGACTGGGGCTGTATGTTAGAATGTAATAGTTCATCACATCCGCCTCTGACTGGGACGGTATGTTAGAATGTAAAAGTTCATCACATCCGCCTCTGACTGGGACTGTATGTTAGAATGTAATAGTTCATCACATCCGCCTCTGACTAAGACTGTATGTTAGAAATGGTTCATCACATCCGCCTCTGACTGGGACTGTATGTTAGAATGTAATAGTTCATCACACCCGTCTCTGACTGGGACTGTATTTTCGAATGTTACAGTTCATCACATCCGCCTCTGATGCGGACTGTATGTTGGAATTTAATAGTACATCACATCCGCTTCTGACTTGGACTGTATGTTAGAATGTAATAGTCCATCACATCCGCCTCTGACTGTGATTGTATGTTAGAATGTAATAGTTCATTACATCCGCCTCTGACTGGGACTGTATGTTAGAATTCAATAGTTCATCACACCCGTTTCTGACTGAGACTGTATGTTAGATTGTAATAATTCGTCACATCCGCCTCTGACTGGGACTGTATGTTAAAATGTAATAGTTTATCACATCCGCCTCAGACTGTAACATTTTTTTAGTATGTAATAGTTCATTTCACCCGCCTCTTACTGGGATAGTATGTTAGATAGTAATAATTCTTCACATCCGCCTCTGACTGGGACTGTATGTTAGAATGTAATAGTTCATCACATCAGTCTCTAAATGGGACTGTATGTTAGATTGTAAGAGTTCATCACATCCGCCTCTGACAGGGACTGTATTTTTTGAAAGTAATAGTTCATCAAATCCGCCTTTGACTTGGACTGTATGTTAGAATTTAAAAGTTCATCACATCCGCCTCTGACTGGGACTGTATTTTAGAAAGTAATAGTTCATCATATCCGTCCTTGACTGGCACTGTATGTTAGAATGTAATAATTCATCACACCCGCCTCTGACTGGGACTGTATTTTCGAATGTTACAGTTCATCACATCCGCCTGTGACGTGGACTGTATGTTAGAATGTAATAGTTCATCACACCCACGCCTCTGACTGGGACTGTTTTTTCGAATGTTACAGTTCATCACATCCGCCTGTGACGTGGACTGTATGTTAGAATACAATAGTTCATCACATCCGCCTCTGAATCGGACTGTATGTTAGAAAGTAATAGTTCATCACATCCATCCGTAACTGGGACTGTATGTTAGAATGTAATAGTTCATCAAATCTGCCTCTGACTTGGACTGTATGTTAGAATGTAATAGTTCATCACATCCGCCTCTGACTGGGACTGTATGTTAGAAATAGTTCATCACACCCGCCTCTGACTGGGACTTTATTATAGAATGTAATATTTCATCACACCCGTCTCTGACTGGGACTGTATTTTCGATTGTTACAGTTCATCACATCCGACTCTGACGTGGACTGTATGTTAGAATGCCATAGTTTATCACATCCGCCTCTGACTGGGACTGTATGTTAGATTGTAATAATTTATCACACACGTCTCTAAGACTGTATGTTAGAATTTAATAGTTCATCACATCCGCTTCTGACTGGCACTGTATGTTAGAATGTAATAGGTCATCAAATCCGCCTCTGACTTGGACTGTATGTTAGAATGTAATAGTTCATCACATCCGCCTCTGACTGGGACTGTATTTTCGAATGTTACAGTTTATCACATCCGTCTCTGACGTTGACTGTATGTTAGAATACAATAGTTCATCACATCCGCCTCTGACTTGGACTGTATGTTAGAAAGTAATAGTTCATCACATCCGTCCCTGACTGGGACTGTATGTTAGAATGTAATAGTTCATCAAATCCGCCTCTGACTTGGACTGTATGTTAGAATGTAATAGTTCATCACATCCGCCTCTGACTTGGACTGTATGTTAGAATGTAAAAGTTTATCACATCCGCCTCTGCCTGGGACTGTATTTTCGAATGTTACAGTTCATCACATCCGCCTCTGACGTGGACTTATGTTAGAATGCAATAGTTCATCACATCCGCCTCTGACAGGGACTGTATGTTAGAATGTAATAGTTCATCACATCCGCCTCTGACTGTGACTGTATGTTAGAATGTAATAGTTCATCACATCCGCCTCTGACAGGGACTGTATGTTAGAATTTAAAAGTTTATCACATCCGCCTCTGACTGTGACAGTATGTAGAATGTAATAGTTCATCACACCCCTCTCTGACTGGGACTGTATGTTAGAAATTAATAGTACATCACATCCGTCTCAGACTGGGTCTGTATGTTAGAATGTAATGGTTCATCACATCCGCCTCTCACTGGGACTGAATGTTAGAATGTTATAGTTTATCAAATCCGACTCTGACTGTGACTGTATGTTAGAATGTAATAGTTCATCACACCCCTCTCTGACTGGGACTGTATGTTAGAAATTAATAGTACATCACATCCGCCTCAGACTGGGTCTGTATGTTAGAATGTAATGGTTCATCACATCCAGCCTCTGACTGGGACTGAATGTTAGAATGTTATAGTTTATCAAATCCGACTCTGACTGTGACTGTATGTTAGAATGTAATAGTTCATCACATCCCGCCTCTGACTGTGACTGTATGTTAGAATGTAATAGTTCATCACACCCGTCTCTGACTGGGATTGTATGTTAGAATGTAATAGTTCATCACATCCGTCTCTGAATGGGACTGTATGTTAGAATGTAATAGTTCATCACATCCGCCTCTGACTGGGACTGTATGTTAGACTGTAATAGTTTATCACATCAGCCTCTGAATGGGACTGTATGTTAGAATGTAATAGTTCATAACATCCGCCTCTGACTGGGACTGTATGTTA